>RJWH01005453.1:0-76284 GCA_004363575.1 Solenodon paradoxus
GTGGTGATGGAGGTGATGATGGTGATGGTGGTGGTGGTGATGGTGGTGGTTTGGTGGTGATGGTGATGATATCACCATTCGAACTTAATTGGAGACTTGTTTCAAAAAACAACAGACTACTGACCAGGACAAAAATTACACTTACAAGATTAGTCATCCTGCTGCAGAAAACATAAAATTGGACAAATTAAGTTTATTTCAGACATGGAACAACAGCACCATAGCATTGTGATCTCTGGGTGAACAGGAATTTATGAGATGAAACCCATTATTGCTCAGAATTCCACTTGTAGTCTCCTTTGGATCACAGGGAACCACAGTCACCATAAAACTCTAGTTAAATAGAACGTGGTGGTCTAAGCTAAAGAGACAGAAACAAAAGTTCAAGACTAGATGAAGGCACAAAATAACTGAGTGAGGAGCTTGGCAGAAAATGAGCTTAATAAAGGTGAAAAAGGGTGCCCCAGAGTCTGAGGATGCACAGACATGGGAGGAAAAGCTGATTAACTTGAAAAAGGAGAAAGTAAACGTTGGAGAGTGATAAACAGCAGATGTTCCAGACTGCACAACCTGAAGTGCTGGCGGGTCTGACACCCAGAGTGAAGACATTTACTTGACACCTGAAGGTTCTGTTGAAATTCTAATGAGGCCTGACAAGCCAGGAAACACTGCTGGTTCTTGGAGGACATTTGACAAGCTCTGAAGGAGTTTGAGGGTCACCATGGTGTTTGCTCCTGACATCAAACAGGCAGATGACAAACATCTTAGTGAATATCGACCGTGTCCAAGATCATCCTCCCTTCCTTGCCATAAGGAATTTGGGATAAAAAATGATGGCTGGAAACTTGTTTTCAAGCTTCAATATATACATTTACGTATCCAAGACTGTCAACAAAACTCAATTAGGTTGATGATAAAGAAATTTTGACACAACCTGGTGACTTAGTGGTTAAGTCTGTGGCCTCCAGCTGGTACAATCCACACACCTCCCAAGAATCTGGGTTAGTGACTGGGTTGGGGATGAAGGGGAGCCACCAAGATAACCAACTAATAAAATAAATTATTCTTTCTTCTCTCTCTTCCTGCCTGTTCTGCTTACAACCTTCCTTTAAAAAAAGAAAAAAGAAAAAGAAATCACCAAGGCCCATTATAATCAAATTACAAAAACTAAAGTTGAAGATCTCAGCTGTCAGAGGCACTGGAAGACAGAAACCATGGGGGGGCGCACTGGAATGTTGCATTCTCTTGAAGGCAGGGGCCTGGCCCAGTCTGACACCCCAGGTATCTGTGGGTACATGGTGAGCCAGGTCCTTGGTCTCCACACACAGACACCCACTTCCACCGCAGAGCAAGGAGGAGTCCTGCCTGGCTTAGGGGCCAATCTTACCAGGCACAGCACCACCAGCTGGAACTCATACCTAGAAGAGAAGCAGGGCTAGAAATCTCTTTCAAGTCTGCAGAAATTCTGACTCACAGGAGCTCCATTTGCATAACAAAGTGGGGCATTCCTAAACAAACCACACCTGCATCCTCCCTGTTTGCCTGGGAGTTCTGCAGAGAACAGTTTCTGAATATTCTTCCCCAAGTGGGGAATGTTTCCAAGTTACAACACAGCCCCACCAAGTCCAGCCAGCTCCAGCTCTCCCGCTGGAGGGAAAGCTTCCTACCCCTCTGCAGAGATCCCTTTCTGGCTTTGTCTCTGTGTGATCTGCTTTGTCTTTTGTGCTCAGCCAGCCCTACCCATCAAGGTTGCTGAAACTCCCCTCTTCAGCCTGCTCCAGGCATGACACCTGAAGGAAAACCATCCATAGGTTTATGTTGTTTCCTTGGGATCATTTTCCAGATGCAGACCTGTGGGGTCTGAGAATAGGCACATTTTGAAAGATTTTGAAATGAATGCCAAATTGCCCTCCAGAAAACACGAATGCTCTATCCTCTCCCAGCCAGGCTGGAGGCCTAGCCCTCCACAACCTTGCCTACCCTACATTCTTCTTCTCCATTCCATCTACAGGGCAGGGTGAGGGCCTGGGGCTGGCTCTCCTATTTCCACAGGTGTGAACCCTTCCTGCTGCTGCCATCATGCCACCCACATGTGTAGGGGTGGAAAGCTATCCAATTCGCCTCCTGGCCCGGGCTCTGGGTGCCCTGTGACACAACCTCAGTTCTGCTCTTGGAACAGAGGGAGCGGCAGGCACGCTGCGCACCCTGGGTCCCTGCCCACCACCCTCTGCAGGTCCAGTCCCACAATAATGGACCCCCAGTGGTCCTCACAATAATGGACACATTTTTGGCTTTCTCAGCTCAGGCCTCTTATCAAAAAGAAGTTGGGGGTCTCACACAGAGCTGCACGTGAGTCTTAGCAGCTTGCTGCCAAGTACGTCAAGCAAGGATTTGTGTTCCATTTTCATGGATCAAGGCCACCAGGCCTGGGAAATGAAGTTGCTTTCTCAAACATGCAGGCTGTGCTGAGCTGCAGAAAACTTCTCAGGAAACAGGCTTTCTTCTTTTATTTCCATCCCAATTTTATTCTTCTTCTGAGGAAGAGGATGACAGACACAATGCATTGCACCAGAATTTTCAGGACTAAGGAAACCTGCATCATGTGTCCATTCGCTGTAGGATGGAGAAGACTTCGGGCCTTTAGGCATCTAATTGATGGGACCTGTTACCCATCAGGCAGTTAATCGCTGCCCAGGTCTGTGAGCTCATCACTCAGAACAGTGGCAACATGTCCATCCATGGATGGCAGAGAGGTCGGACAGTTGCTGAGCTTCTAGAAATTCTTTGGTCTAATCCCATAGCATCATTGAACATTAGCCTCTACATTTTGCAGATGAAGAAACTGAGACTCAAGAAGGATGATTATCAGCTTGAAATCCTTGATTCACAAAGTGGATTCCAGAGCCACGGTCTGAGCACGAATACTAGGGATACTGAGAAATGCAGTGTCCAGTGTCCAGCCCCAGCCCTGACCTGGAGCCTTAGAATCTGTACTGGAACAGGCTCCCTGGGGGCTTCATGAGCACATTATAGTTTGTGACACAGTAATCTAGGCAAGAGCCAGGCAGGACAGTCCCTCAGATGTGAACTCTGGTCTCCAAGACAGTATGTTCTCTTACTAAGGACAACCATTTGTCACACAGTTGAAAAACAAGAAATTATCTGGCTACTAGTATGGAAGAAAATCTTACCCTGACCCCAGTGCAAAAGTTAATCTGCCAGGAATTTTCCACGGTACCACAGAGACTGTAGCTACGTCCTGTTATCGTGACCAAGGTCAAGCAAGCATCGCCTCCCCGCTCTGCAGCTGCACATAAGTGGTAAGAGTTGCCAGGAGAAACCACAGGCAGCCAAGGAGATGAATCTTTATGTCAGAGTATAAAAGTTGCTCCCTGAGACCCCTGGTTGCTCAGCTTTGGGTAACAATACCCCTGGGCCAGCACCGGTACTTATGATAAAGTATGGTTTTCTCTACCTTTCGAGTGCCCGGCTGTCAGTCTTCTCGCTGTCTGGAGGCTCTGTCACAACCCTAGAAGGGTGCTGTTGCCATATGACTCTACGATTATTACCTCACTGGAGTGTATGCACGTGTGTGCACCTGTGCATGCAAACTGTTTATTCTCTGTTATGGTAGGATCGTGTCTTCTGATCTCACAATATCTTTGCTGTAATGGGGTGGACAAATAAAGATGTTTTCATGAATAGAGAATGCGTGCCTGTCGCATGTTCATCTGTGACACTACAGGGTGATTTACTTCTCATTAAGAGAGGAATGCTCTCTCTGGTATGATTTCGCCAGTAGCAGAAGTCAGATGAAGTGTGCAGACTCCTCTGCATTCCCTCCATTGATTGTGTTCCGCCTACCTAACCTAAATGAGGAAAAATAAACCCAAAGCAACTTGTCAAGCCAACTATGCATTCTCAATCTCCTGTCCTTCTTTGGCTTTGACAGACTGAGCAACATCTACTAAGTCCAATGGCACCTGGGACTTTGTCCAGCTCTGTGTGCATTTTGTAGCAAGAAGTTGGAAAATCGTTCCTGTTTCTAAAATCATCTCCTGTATCGGACATGCTCACACATAGGTGCCTTCAAGGTGTTCTAGACACGCCTGGTCATTTTGTGTCTCCCAGTGTTCCTCAGCCCACCTCCCAAACCAGCCCCCACATCCCTCATGCTCCCCATGGATGCCCGCTGGATTTGCACAAGTTAGCAGTGGTGTTTCCACATGAATTCAGCCTTGTCTTTTTGTCTGCCTGTTTTATTTATTTTCTACTTTTAATGCATTAGTGTTCACTTACAGAAGCACTAGAAAGCAATCTCTCTTCTTTAATAATGAATACATACAGCAAGGAAATGCCAGTATCTTACTCTCCCCAGTCTCTAATAACTAAAGAGAGAGGCAGGAGATAAATCCCCTTTACCGATCACTTACTAGATACCTGAGAACCATACCACGTCCGTACATGAGCACACACACAGAACACACACTCGCATACACATGTCATGTTCTTAAGTCCACACTCTGATATGGCTATTATGAATTCACTTTGCAGTTAAGAAAACAGATGCTTACTATTCACTAATAACAGATAAATTAAATTCTCCAATGCATGCTTTTGTATTAATATCAACCCCCTGAGGGAATTTCTATTCTCCTACCTTAGAGGAGAGAAAATGTTCTCTACTGAAACAATGAAATGGGTCTTTTCCTGCTTCTCTCCCTCCCTCCCTCCATAGATATACATATGTATGTATATATATATATATATATATATATATATATATATATATACTTATATATATTTATTTTCATCAGTCTAATTCCTTTGACTACCAATTCTTTTTACCTCACCGCATCTGTAACTAAATCATGAATTTCTGAACGTGTCTATCTATTATGAATATAAAAAAGGTCTTTTTGAACTTTAGAGATGCTCAGGTTGAAAAAAGAGAGAGAATTTGAACCAGAGCATATCTTTTTGAATTTGACTTGTTGTAATTGTCTTCTTGTAGGTACAATTTCTCATTGATTCTGAAATTATAGAGTGTTGTGGACTACTGGAGAATTTTGAGCTTATGGTGAGGACAGAAAGCACTTGAACAGACACACTAACAGCAAGCAGGTGGAGACAAGCATTTACGTGATGAACTCTTGGGCTGTGAAGCAACGGGGGCTTTATACTCCATCCGGAGAAAAATCAGGGGGAGATTAATATCGAGAGGGTGGGCTGTAACTGTTTGCATTCCCTGAAGAGGGAAACACCATTTGTCAACAAGAATCACAGGGCACCCTTGCTCTGAACGTTGGAGTCAGAGGTGAGTTTGGGCGCACTGGAAAGCTGGGGCTGCAGGGAGCAAAAATCCACCTCTGCAGCCCGTGATGACTTCTATAAGCAAACGCTTCCATCTTGGTAAATTTCAGACCATGCGGGAGATGTCCCTAGATGCTGATTTAGTAAGAGATGTCCTTGAGTAGTAGCTCCATGAGCTGTGGGTGGGGGTCCCGCCTTCAGATCACTGCTTTGGGGTCCCTGTATGGCCCTGCATGGGCAACAGCTGCTGTTAGTTGAGGACCCTCCAGGAAGCTGACAGCACAACTGAACCTGAACGTAAGATGTATTGAGAGAAAGTTTGTGAACAACAGAGGAGGGGAGCACTTTCAGATTGAGATGTAGGCTGGACACCCATGTAAGGAGAGAGCCTCAGATCTCGGTGTAACTCTGAGAAAGTCCTGAGCAGGAAGGCAGAGAGGCTCTACGGGACTTCCACTAGAGGCAGAAAGGGCCCAGCTCAAGTGCCCACTAGACCCGCTGGCCATGGTGGGGCCAGCAGAGAGACTGATGACTTTGGTGCAGACACCAGGCAGGATCCTGGACCCAGAAAGTACGAAGATGAAGTGTGTCAGCTAATTATGTCCCTCACAGAAGGTTCCATCTTGGTGATCTGAGCATCCCCCACCCCTCTGCACCCAGAAAGAGAAGCCATGGAGACCACAGTGTTCCTGGATCAGAATCCCTGGGGTTCTGCATGGAAAATGTAGATTTCTGAAACTTTTTGACCTATGGGATCAGACTCCTGAGGAATGGGGAGGCTCTAAATATTTTTTCAAACTTTTCAAGTAACTTATTTTGCTATCAAAACTTAGTTGACCAGCAACTGGCTTGGGAGTCAGATATTATCATATCATTGTGGAAGAAAATGTTGCTTCAATTCTCTAACTCCAATATCTTAAACTACAAAGTGGTCAAACATCATCACAACACCACCAGGCCATCTTCTCCTATGTCTGGACACATTCCGTTCATCCAGAGTGCACACATCCCAAGGAGACAGCTTTCTAGAGCCCATGTGTTCCTCCCAGGGCTCCTGGCCAGAGAAAGCCAGCATTTCACCGAGAATAAAGCACAAAATTTAGAAAGGTCATCGAGGAAGGCAGCATAGCTATAAAGGGAAGGGCATGCTCTTTGGAACTGCATCGACCAGGTTCTCAAATCTTCTAAGACTGAGCCTTCCCCTCCTTTAAATTGTAACACCACCTCTGACCGATTTATTGGGAGAAAGAAGAAGAAATAGCATTGTATGAAGACAGGTGTGTCCTTTAACGTGGTAATCCCACCACTCAGCGTCTATGCCAAATTGATGGTGCAGAATTCTGCCACACTTGACACCGAGATGTCCATTACAGAATGCTTATTTCTGAAAATCAGAAGCTTCAGGAGGAATTGAATGAGCTGACAATAAAAGAAGCATGCTTGCATCCATGGTCTGTGGTTTCTCAACGCTGGCTGCATACAAGGGTGCTGAATGAATTGGCCTGCTGAGTGCCTGTGGCAGAGTACCTAGGCACTACCGTTTTCCCAGAGCCACTCCCTTCCACGTCCCTCATTCTAATAAGCAGTATTCTAAATAAAGTCGACTTTTTAAAATGGAGCATCTAAAACGACATATAGATGTATGTATTATGAACAGAGAGGAAAACAAAAGAGGAACTCCAACTCCAGCAAATACATAAAGACATGCAGAGGGAAAAGTTCAGAGGGAAAAGTACTAGGAAGATATTCTGTTGTTTCTGAGCAGGAAGATGGTTGATTATTTCATTTTAATTCATTGCTTCCTCTTTTTCTTGTTCTGAACGTTGAGAGTTCTCTTCTGGGAGCATGTGGAGCCCTATCATGAAGCCGAATGTGCAGAGAGCATGCGCTCAGCCCCGGGCAGGTGTCCTGCCCATAGGAAAACTATCCTGGCAGGTCAGTGGCCTTCCTGTGCTCCAAGCCGCCCCATACTAGTCACCCCCTTGGACAGGCTGTCAGGATTAGGGACCTGGCCTTTTGTGTCACTATGGCTTCAGACCCTTGGCATCTAGGAGTCACTAACTGGCGATTTGTCAACCGAATAAAGGAACACCTCCCTGTCAAGGAGGTGGCATTTAAACAGACCAACCAGAGAGGTAGCCAGCACTCAGGACTCTATTGGTGGAGCCGTGACCCGTGACCGCGGACCCGGATCCTATTGGTGGAGCCGTACACGTTGCTGCGGAGCTTGGACCCTGTGGTGCTGCTTATTCATTCTGTCGGCTTGAGCATGATTTTAATGTGTCTATAAAGAGAGGCTTTCAAGTTTAATTGCAGCGCTATTCCCCCTCAGCTCGCCCTTATCTGAGGCCACTTTCCTCCCGGCAGCTCGGCCCGCTTTTTATGACCCTTCCGCACATCATAAAGCATCCAAACAACTTTTTCACGTCATCTCCGATGAATTCAGAGAATGCAACAGTTGGCACCCTTCTCTGTGCAGAGTTTATGGCTCCAGCTCTCTTTCTACAAGACTGAAGCGAATCAGGTGATAACTATCTGTCCTCACCACAGAGTGTGATAAACGGCTTCCTTCCAAGATCCACTCGCCCCTCATAACTTATGCAGCCAGAGAAGGAGCCTTCCCAGATGACTTGGTGATTTTTTTCTCCAGATTTCCCAACTTTGAGACTTCCGCCTGTCACCCCTCCTCAGCTCCCCTGCCATTAAACTTCCAAAAGAATGCACGCCGCTTTTGTCAGAGAGATTGTCGGAAATGGCTGTATACTGCGACAAATTCGTTTCAAGGACAGCAACTGAATTAAAACAGGTGGAACTGAATATAGAGTTAATTCCAGGGAAAAAAGGGAGGGACATGTTTAAGTGAGACAGGACACCTGTTCTCCAAAGCTAATGCCACCACTTAAAATGCTGTGTGGCCCCCAGCATCTGAAAAGTCAGTTTCCTCAACTCCAGGAAGAACACACAGAGTCACATAGGACATTGTCACCTTATTTTGAAGTCATTCTCAGAACCGTGGCTGCCACATGAGGATCCTTCTCATTTGTCCATGTATTTAGCCAATATGGTGTCACCCCTAGATCCAGGTGTCCAAGTGTCTGGGGGCTCAGCACTGGGCCCTGAGCTGTAAAAAGTCTCCCGGGCCCTTCTCAGTGAGCAGCACTGGCCCCTCAAGGCAAGAACTTCCTGGTGCCAAAGCGATCCACCCATCCTAAGGCCATTTTCCTTTCCCAAAGTCGCCAGAATTCCTTCCCTAAGGTCCTAGCCGACTTCTCACCTGGGCAGGCCTCCACCTGCCTGCCTTCTATGGGGAAGACGGTGCCACCGGGGCAAGGCCGGCGGTCTCCTATGGACGGTGTGTGTCCACGGCAATGCAGGAGGCCTTGGAGCAGGGATTCAGGGGTGGGCAGGGAACTGGAGAGGACTTGGTTTCCTTTTGTACTGTTGCTCTCACCCCACAAAATATCAAGGTGGCCCTGACTGAGGAAAGAGTGTTATTGAAGTAAATCCCCAGCCCTGTGAGTGCATGTTCAGGTGGGAAAGGACGGGGCAGATCAGTGAAGAGATTAAACAGGCAATGCGATACTACCAGTGATGAATGCAGGAGACGTGATGTGGGTAAAACAAAGTAGTTGGAAATGTTCCATTTCACACTTGCACATGCACTTACACATAGACATGGATGTATACACTGGCATGCATACACATGCACAGACACACGTGTACATGGATCTGTGTGCAAACACACGTGCACATCCACCTGCATGTTGAGCACACATGCACACATAACTGCTCGCACATGCAGACAGATGTGCACTCATGCACATGTCCACACACCACACACACACACACTTCTCTTATTAAGGCATTTGTTCCTGAATAAGAGAAAGTATGTCCATTGAGGTAAGCACTAAAGAATTTAAAGAGTAAAAGCAAAGAAGACGTAATCCCAGCACTCAGGTTATGTCCACCGTAGGCTCATAATGTCGATGATTCTGACTGCTGAATGTCATCTCTTCCAACGTCTTTTGAAGGATGTGACCACCTGGCTGGTGGGCCCAAGGGCGGCACTGTTGGGCTCCCTACTGCAGGTGAGCTGAAGTGGGAGAATGTTCCCTGTTTCCTGAGGACAGTCAGCTCGCAGGGGTCAGGTGTGCGTCTTAAACCCACATCTGCAGAATCGAGGCTGTGCAGTCGTGGTTGAATCTGCCAGACTCCTTTTGCGATCTCACTGACTGCACATCCAACACTGGCTATCCATACAGGTAGAGGCGTGGAAATGGACCGATAGAGACAAAACTGGCCACTCCAGGCACCAGGTCAATAGAGGAAAAGACTGAAAAGCTCATCAGATGATGTTTCTCCAGAAGTAGATCCAGACTCTGCTGTGATCACATCAATGACAGATGCAAACTGATGTAGATCTGGATAAGTCTAGAAGAGGCTTCTCTCCCCCTCCTTTCCTTCTAGGGGCGAGCACCCTGCAGACAGGGAGAGGAGTGTTCCGTCACACTCCAGAGTCTCAGGACAGCAGGGGGAGGGAGTTAAGCAGTGTTTAGACCTGCCCCCCTCTCCGCTCCTGAGTTCGGGTGGCCACCTCTGCTCCTCCTTTGTGCCCCCCCGCGGCAGCCTCCACTGCAAAAACATCCCGCGGGCGATGCCTTCTTGCCCTCTGCTGACCTTCCTAGCTTATATGTCTGTCTCTCATGCTTTTCAAAAGGAGTTTTGTACAAAGTTCTTAGAAGAAGCTCATCATTAGCAATCTTGCTCAAACGCTTACTCTGGCATCAAAAAGAGGAGAGATTCAATACGTCTCCAAACAAGGGAGCAGATGGCGGATAATAGGCGAACCTGCAGAGCCCGGGAAGCAGAGTTGTGTGCTGTGAGCTGGGCTGTGATTGTGGCGGAGAGGAGCGTGATGCTTCGGTTGGTTAGTGACCGAGCAAGCGCTTTGCACGTTGGACAAAAGGAAGACGGTCTCGTCTGGGGCCTCGATCTCCCTCCCATGGCAGCCTCGTGGCGAGGAACGGCCGTGCGCACTGTCCCCCATGTCGTGTTCGCCCGCGTGCAAGTGCGGCGTGCACTTTCTAAGAGAGAGAATTGCACCTTTCTGCACGCCTTCAATATTTCACAGAATATAATTAAGTCGCTAAGTACTAACTGCAAACCAGCATTTATAATCCCAAACTCTCTCAATAGCCACCTGCCTAGAAGGTGACTCAAAGGGGGAGAGACAATTGAATAAAATATTGATCGATGTGTATTTATATCTCTACTTATATAACCCGTTAATAGATCAGAAATCAACTGGAGCTTTTCAAAAAGCACTCAAATTAAGGTCTTATTTTGCGTAGACTCTTATTGAAAGGGAAAAACAGCTTTGACACCCCCTTTCTTTCTTCCTGGGGGTGGCCTCCCTGCAGACAAGGAGAGATTTTAATTCACACTCCAGAGTTCAAGAACATGCAGGCATGCTTTTTAAACATATGTACCGGAATGGAGAAAGGAAATAGTATCCTATTTCAGGAAGCTGTGTGACTTCAGGCAAAGCAGTCTGTTTCTCCTCTGGACAGTGTAGCTGGAGAATCTGAAGCATCTGTTCACACACACACACACACACACACACACTTACACACATACACACACACACACACACACACACACACACACACGGGTCAGAGTACTAAAGTCTGCATTGCATCCCTGAACCCAGCTGACTGCCCCCATGAGCATAGCTTCTCTTCCATGTCCTAGTTAGTGTGAATTTTCTATGTCAGAAGAGACTCCTGGGGTCAAATGGCTTGATTCATTGATTGTTCATTGCAGGGACTTCTTGAAAACAACATCAACTGCTCCTCAGCGTAAAATGCTGATACAGTTCACATTCAAACACTCTTTTAATTTCTCCTAAAGTCCTGACTTGATTTTTTCCAGCTATTCTGATCTGTTGGGCCATGTTCCCTCCCCAGTCTCAATCAAGTTTCTGTGTTGGAAGACTCCCTTAGCCCAAATTTCCAATCCTGAATAGATTCCAACCTTGGAGTCACTTCCAAACCCTTTTGAGTTTCTCCATCACCTCAGTACGTTCTTGTTAACAGGCTGTGTTGGGAATATTTAAGAAGAAAGCATTCCATGGAATAAAGGTCTGAATTTGTAGGGTTGATGGGAGGTACAAATGCACAGAGGTTTTGAAAAATGTTCAAGACTTAAATGTCAAGGAATACAGTCATTGTTCTCTAGGATACATCTAGAAAAGAAGGTATGAGGGCTAGAGAGGTGGTCTTCTATTTGTAATTACTGAATTTAAATGTCAATATAAAATATTTACATTTGAGTTCAAAACTCAACATGAATCTAAAATACAGGTAAATTACTCTCATGGGTCACACTTTTCCTAGTTCAATGACTTTGATGTAAAAAGAAATTAATGTGCCTCTTTACCCAACACATTTCAATTGATGAATTTGTTTCTTGTAGCCCTGGGTTCTTGAATCTGTTAAGAAGATCTTCATTTAGAATTTGGTTCTACTAGTCACATATGCTACAGTGTGTTATGCTTTATAGCTTTGCATCCATTTTTCATAAAAAAATATCATGAATTAAAGTATACAAGCTAGTTTTTTTTTTTTAGTGGGAGTAATCATTTATAGATAGAAAAAATCATGGCATTGCAGTTTAAAAAATGGTCATTTGTAATCATAATGTAATACATATATAGATGTCACATTAAAGATTCTGTATATCTGAAACCTCTATCATGTTTAAAACCAAAGTTACTTCAAGAAAAGCGTTTTTTAAAGGTGATCGTTTATTTGCCCTGGTTCATTCAAATAATATTATTAAGCGTTCGCTGTGTGTTGAGCTCTTTCCTGAGAACCTGGGACAGGGTTTGGCATTCGGCATAGATCCTGTTCTTAAGTAGTAGATAAGTGAACACAACCAGCATCGACAAGTAGTCATCCAGAAGTTTCCTAAAGGTTGTAGAGTTTAAAAGCCATTTGAAATGGAAGGAGTGAAGAGATGATTTAATTCAGGAGGACTACCTGGAGAAGGTGACATTTCCTATGGTCCTTGAAGGCAGAGTTGGATTGACTCATGCAGATGTGTATCCAGGAGGACATCCGACAGGCACTGAAACCCTGAATGAGCAAAGGTAAGGATGAGGGACGATCAAGACCTGGTTAGACCTGTATCCACAGAACATCCATGGGAGATGCGATCTGACCAGCTGATGGATTTATCCCACTAAGTGGGACAAGTCAGTTTAGACACAGACTTGGGAGTGAAGTCAGTGGGCTTGAGTGGCTCATCATGCCCTGAATTACTTGACAATTTGTGGTCAGTGCCCCCTCTGGGTCAGGACTGCTTCTGAATGTAGGGTTGAAGTGGCAGAAGTAATAGACACAGTCCTAACTGCTGGGGAGTCTCTAGTCCACCTGGGGAGCCAGTGTTTAATAAATAAGCGTGCACATAATGAGGCTTTCAAGATCCTGGACACAGTGAGAGGGGTAAGCGAAGCTCCAGGTCAGGGCATCCCAAGCGGTTGGCGCACGGAGTGTTCTGCAGAGATGGAGGCCTCCCGTCCGCACTGGGCATGCAGGAGCCACTCGTGAGCTCTTGAACTGTGGTCAGTGAGACCCAACCAGGCTTTTTATTTGATTTCATTTTAATCAGTTTGGATTTCAGTAGCCACAAGTAGCTAGTGACTATCATACTCTCCAATTATAAGAACATCACGTACGTTTAAGCCTGTTGACAGCAGAAATTCTCTTCAGTCATGCGATGCTTTTTGCCAGGCCCCCAGCAATGCAGACCTGAAGGCCTGGAGAAGTGGCCTCGTGAGGTTTGCGTGGCCCGGGCCACGGGCAGGGCTAAACCCAACCACCGGGACTCGGGGCCTGTCATTGCGGGGACAGTGTGCTCACCGTCAGTGCGTGTGCAGTGAGCTGGAGACAAGCCTGCAGGATTCATAGGGGTTCACTGGGTAGAGTAAGCAGGTTGGGCATTCAGGTCAGGAACAGTGCGGCATGAGGTCTGAGCTGTGGGGACAGTGTGCGGGGTGCTGTCCACAGGCTCCCACACTCAATCACCTGTCCTTCCTGGAGTCCTGCAGTCAAGAGGGCCTTTAGCAGGTGCCAACTTCCGAGGATTGACAAGTGAACCTGTGCAATCGGATGAAGGAGACAGAAGTGCATTTCCTTTCTGAGTCTCAAGGCAGGCTGCGTGGTCATTTCCCAGTCCCCGCGTAGACGCGCCCGGGCCTAGGAGGAGGGCAGGGCCACTCGTGCACAAATTGCCATGGAGTACAGACTAATGCAGAGTCAAGGACTTTGCTAGCATTTTCACAGCCGGACTCCTGAGGGCACTACAAGCAGGGGTCCCTTCATGTCTTCTTGGCCCGGATGATGAAAGTCACCAACAGTTTCTGAGAGGTGTCCAAGGGGCCCTCACTGGGGGTGGGCACCTGGCACCCCCAGCCCTGTGCCCGCCCCTGAGACACACCCACGTGTGTTTAGGTTATGTTCTGGGTAAGCAGGGCACGAGGACACGAGCATTCACGGAGCTGACTTTGTTGTCAAGATCACTGCTCACGGACGAGGAAGCTGAGACTCCCGGCCCCGGGCTGGTGCAGGGACAGACTGGGATTCCGTGAGGCTTTGTCTGACCTCAGATCTGCAGCATCTTCAGCCTCCTGACCCTGCCCTGGGCCACAGAAGGGGAGACACATCCTTTCTGAAGCCTCGTTTCACAGGCCATGTGCTGTACAATCGATACACACATGTTCTAGAGTTGGAGAACTGTGGCTGGGAATCCAGCTCTAGAAAAACCCAGGACGTGATGAGAATGTAAAGGATAATGACACAATGATGTCCTAAAACACAGCACACCTCTATTATCATACGTATTAGGTTACATACAATTTATCAAGCATGATGATTTAGTACATTAGTAAGTAACATGTATGATATGTGTCTGTAACATGTAACGTGATCATATATGGCATCATATAATGGAGTTGTATGATATTAATGTATTTTCAATATGGCCTCACACAATAAAATGCTCTATATCATTTATCAGACACATTCTAGAGTAAGATGATACAGTCATGATTTGCCATGTAAAACTGTAACGTATTATTACAGTAACATAAGTGATAATGTGATGGACTGTAATGCTTTGATACATACATACATTCAGTTATCTTTTAAATGAAAGGTGCGGCAGGAACGAAGGTGAACAGAGACGGCAGCAGGAAGAGAGAAGAGGAAGAAGCACTTTTTATTTATTTAGTTGTTCGTCTCAGTTGTTCCCCAGTCCCGGACATGAACCTGGGTCCTTGGGATGTCTGTGGACTGTGCTGACCAGAGGTGGCGAACCAACCACTAATCTACCAGGGTGCACCAATCCTGTATTTCAATTTTAACACATAAGAGCATATAACATAGTATGATACGCTATATGACGTGATATGTCTAACATAATGTAGTATAGTAAAATACAGTAGAACACAACATACAACATACATAGCGCAACATGGCCACATGGCCGTGGTAAGAATGATCAGTGGCGTAGCTGTGCTTCCCCAAGCCCAGGAGAGCTGCATAGGGTCACAGAACTCACAGGATCAGGCTTTGTATCAGAGCCCAGCTCAGTCCTGGGTCCCAGTGCCTGCACTGGATCAGGCAGGGCTGAACATATTTCAGAACAGGACAAAATGGGTCGGGACTTTTGGGCCCCCCCACCGGACTGGACTCCAGGCAACTCAGCTGCCCCTTTGCTCCACATTACTGATGACCCTGGTTGATTAAAAAAGGGGGAAAAGTGGACATTCAGGAAATAGGAAAACAAATGTACTGTCTCATTTAAAGAGGGACAGATGACATATGGTCAACCGACCTGGTACCCAGAGCTTGGCCCCCCACTGCCTTGAGTGGGTGGGTGGGTACCCTGTCATTAGGTGAGGAGCCTCTGCAGCTCATGAGGCCGCCTGCCCCCTACATCCTTGCACTGGCCAGCATTTCTGGTGGCCGTCACTGCATTGTCTGGCCGGAGGAGCCCCTCAGAGTCATGCTCTCTCTGAGGACATGCGCTCTCACCTGCCTGGAGACCACCCCTTCCTCCCTTACAGGGCTGGGCAGATTGGGAAGTCTCCAGTGATCTGATGGGATTTCAGAAAACAAAAATAGATGAAATCACAAGGAGGAGACCTGAGGGTGTGGATCAAGTTTCTGCACAAAAGATGATTAAATACCTTCGCTGGAATGTAGACTTGGCAGAGGGTGAGAGGCACATGAATGAATCTGTCTGCATACTTGGGAAGCAATTTTAACTCTCGTTTTCATGCACTTTTTTCTCTAACTCCTCTTACTTGTTCCCCACTTCTCTATTCTTCCTGGTGCCTGGACTTATGGTCAAGGAGAGGGTCCTCGGGGGAGACTCTCACTTAGCGCTCTGTGTGTTAGACTCCCTTTCCCACCTGCAGCAGAATCTGATTCAGTTGGTCTGGCTGCGGCCTAACAAACTGCTAGGTGAGGCTGGTGTCCTTTATCCTGGACCAAACTTTGATCCCTACTGGATGGGGAAGGAATTGATTTATATGAGCTTTCAAGAAAGCTAAGACCAGGGGCCAGAGGTAAAGCCCAGGAGAGGTCGCTTAACTAGTTATGTGCAATTCTTCCTGATATCCTTGCATAGGAATGATCAGTTCCTGCCTTTGACCCTGTGTCTCTTCAAAACCACCCACCCACTTTGACCCACTGATATTGGATTCGACCAATGGACTGGAGGAAGGGCAGCAAACCAGCCCTCAGACAAGGTCTCAAGAGACATTGATTTTACGATTGCTTTTGGGTTCCTGTCATGAGCAGAGTGTGCCCCATAGCTCCAGTGCAAAGAGCAGGAGTAAGTACAGGGTGCACACCTGAATCCTCTCAGTCTGGAGATAAGCCCAGTTGCCCAGTGTCCTGAATCAGAGTCACTCAGCCAAGACCAGTTACTCCAGCCAAACCCTAGCAGACCTGTGTATCCATAAGTCTATGGGCCCATTGTTGATGAAAGACTTTGAATTTGGGGTTGTTTGTTACACAGCATGAATGCAACAGTTGCTGACTAACACATGCTAGTGTGTTAGTCTGTTCTGGGATTATCATTTGGTTCAGAAAGCAAAAGAAGTTATCATTTATTAAACATGTTACAGTCCTGTGCTTGTCTCCTTTTATCAAGGAATGCCTTACTTTAATTGTTTGAATATGTATCTCTTTAAACTCATCACCCTTAAAAAAAGTGTTTTCAGTAATTGCAGCTTCCATTTGTGTAAGCTTCATTTTTGCCACTAGCCCTGTCTAGGACAGCACTCTCAAGTCTGTCTGGTATGTGTGCGTGTTGATGCTTAATTATCTCAGCTTTAGAGGTCACCAAAGGCTCTGCTTACAGTCTCTCTAACTACTTGATATCTGCTATGGCATTGCTTAACCCCAATGTACTTGGGAAAAAGAGAGAGAGAGAAAGTGAAAGAAAAATAAAATAAAACATAAAATCTGAACTTGAGGATGTGAGAGAGGCAACTTGTTTTGTTGCTTTTTGTTTGAGGTGGGTGGGGGGGGGACATCTTTTAGTCTCATGAATAGGCAGGATTGACATTAAAAAAGTACTTCAAGTGCTGAACTCTTTCACTGAACACAAATGCAGAGAAATTCTGTATATCTTTAAATGTTTTATATGTCCCCGTCATATATAATTTATTATGTTGTGAAGCTGAGTCCTTCTTTGAATGAAAATTTTACTGTCAGAGCCTGGGGTACTTTAGTTTGATGATTTAAAACTCCCAACACACTCGTAGCAAATAGCACGTTTTTATGACAGTATGCTTGTCCAAGAGGTCAGCTTTCAGCACAGTTGGAAATTTCCCCCAGTAAAATTATTTCAAAGAGAAATATGTCTTGCAGGCTATTTCTTCTTGCAGAAAATCAGGTGCAATTCCAGAGAGCATGGATCTCTCTCTTTTAAGAAGGCACTAAGCAGTAGGGTTTCTCATTCATCTTGTGATTTGGGGCTGGAGCTGCAAAGATGGGGTTTGAATCTCCTCTTTTACTTCAGTTGGCTGAGTTTCAAGGGGGTTGGTCAGAATGTGAGGTTCATAATATCAACTTCCAGGAATTTATTCGTGAGGCTTAAAAAAAGTAGTAGTTTGTCAAAATGACTGGTCTACAATTGTTATTCCACATTATTCTGTAGATACCACATGAAAGTTAAATCAGCCCAAGTATGGGGTGTGACAATGTCCAGTTGAAAGGAAGGGTCCAATTGACTCTTAGGTAAAGATTTTGGAAAATTCATCCGGTACTATGAAGATTTATCATCCAGTCACATGAACAATAAGGGAAATGAAAGGAGAGTTATGAAGACTTGGTAAGGAGAGCAGTGTATACCAAGAAAGTACACTCTGGGGTCCCAACATCATCACTTTCCCTATACTGCTGGGAGCTCTAGAATAGGCTTTTATCCATCAATCTACTCATCCACCATTCATTTCAACAACTTCCAACCCATATATCCATCCATCCATCATCCATCCCTCCATCCATTCAGCCCTCCATCCTCTAGAGTCATATATAGATACACACAGGCATGAACAGACACATGCCTACATCTATCCAGACATTTGCTTAGTTATTTATTGATTTCATTTTTAAATCTATTCATCTACTCTATAATCCAGGAGGACCTCCCCACCCCATTGTTGAGATGAGGTTCATTGATCCTGAAGTGGGTGACACAAAAAGGGCATTCCCACCAGAAGAAACGACAAACGTAGGACCCAAAGCAGAGCATTCATTCTGAGAAGAGTAATTCAACAGCTCTGGTTGCTGAAACAAAGTGCTTTGTCAGGGACTTGGGCCATTGGCCAGAACTCATAGTTCTGGGGCTGGAAACAAGGGACCCTGGGGCTGGTTACTGGTGGGACCTGGGTTTCAGACAGTCACCTGTGTTCTCATGTGACTGCTCCTCTGTGCACATGTGGAGAGAGGGCTCTGGTGTCTCTTTCTCTTCTAAGGAGGACACCAGTCCTCTCTGTTCAGAGCTCCACCTCTGAACTCATTTCCTCTCACTCCCTTCTTCAAGGCCCCTTCTCCAGAGACACTCATGCCAGGGGTTGGGCTCTAACTTATGACGTTTGGAGGGACACAAATCAGCCCTTAAGAAATGGTGGAAAGCTTGGTGATCTGATGCTCAGGAGTCACATGGACAGAAGCAGGGAGACGCAAGGCTGAAGAAGCGAAGGTGGGTGCACTCAAGGCTGCAGGCAGCCGGCCTTCATGGATGTGAAGGCCTCTGACATCTTAACTGGTGCACATGGGGCAGACAGAAATCATTCAGGACACCTGAGCCATACAGGCCTTTGCTTTCTATTCAGACACGCAGGTCCCAGGAAGCCCAGCTTCTGGAGGCTTGCAAGTTTGGCCTCCCTCTGCTTTGTCCCCTGGGTGGGCGCCTTCCAATTTCAGAAGCCTGCACACTAGATGGAGGGTGACATTCTTGAAGTCTAGTGGTCCACAGATGGGTTTGGATTTAGGAATTTGGAACTTCATTCTCTTCCAGAAGATCCTAAGTGGAAGCTCGCTTCAGAGGGTTCTAAGTTTATTTTGCAGATCTGTTGAAACAGGTAAGAGCCATGTGCCTGAACCCTGTGACATTCCAAGAGGAAGGACAGAGGCTTCCGGGCACACAGAAAGCGGCCTTCACTCCCCGGCCCTGTGATCAGTGTCCTCGGTGTCCCCAGGATGCAGGGTGGATGCCCTGCCAGCGCCCAAGCCCTCCGCTCCCTGCTCTTATTCTCTGCTGCACTTATTAAGTTGGTATCAAGTCCCCGTGTCCCCTCCTGATCGTACACAAATTCTCGGGCCCTGCAGAATTCTGCGTCTGTCCTCTTACCTGTCACTCCAGCCGCCTTTCAGTGATGTTAAAAGAAATCTCTACTGTCATTCACCCCATCCATTCACTTTGTTCCCCAGTGCTGACACTCTTGCACTGCTCTGCCGTGCCGCGCCGACTCCTGTGAATTAGCATTCACCAAATTTATACGCGCTCATTAGTCTGAATAAATTTAAAAGCTGCTGCTCCCGAGCTTGAAAAATGTACCCAGGCTTTTCCTTGGATATAATTGAGGCATCTTTAGAAAAGTAAATTACCATCTGACTCCCAAGTAGGCATTTTATGAGTTTAAGTCAAAGGGTCTCTTTGGGGCATCATCTGAGCTATAAATATCTGGGGGTGGGGAGGTGTAAATGCCTCGTCCCCTCCCCAGTCAACGCTGCCTTCCATGTTTAGTAGTGCCCCTCACTCCTGTGCAGCTAGAAGTGGCCACTTGCTCCCTGCTCCCAGCTCCCTGCTCCCTGCCGCCACCTGCTATGACCTGCCGCTGCCTCCATCTGCCTGGAAGGGCCCCCCATTACAGGAGCTCACTTCCGCTCTCTAATGCACAGCAGGTGGAACTTCAGTGTCTCAACCCCATGTCCGTGGTCCACATGCATCAGAACCAACCACAGCGCATGTGAAAAGATGTTCCTGATGGTGCCTCTCCTCAGACCTCTGGCTGCAGGGACCCTCGCAGGCCCAGGACCTCACCCATCTCTAGGCCAAGCTGAGTCTGCCTGCCATTCAATCAGTCTTAAATGTCTTCCTGCAATGGGTGACCCACCCATGGGAGCCGCCGTGGGCAGTCCCGCTCACTATCACATGGGGACGCAGGTGAACTCTTCGTCCCTCTGAAAGGAGCAATACTTGCCTTCAAAAGCCATCAATGCCACAGGAGGGGATATCGGCATGTGCTGTTGGGTGATGGCCACACAGTCCAGGGTTGTTACCCCAATGATAAGGGACGCAGGTCAGTGTCAGTCATCAGAGCTATTTGGTGGCTCCTGGAGTCGCCTGCATGTGGGGTCTCTTGCCGAGACCCACTGGCCAGGAGTCTCCATTTCTTCTGTGCTGGTTCTTAGAAAGTGAGAGTCACAGTCTTCGGGCTGGGAACGTGCAGTATGGCCTCTCAAGCACGCATCAGAGAACACACGAAACGCCAGTGAAAATGAATGTCAAAAACGCAACATGCTGCATTTTAGGCGGTGATCGTTTCCTGGAGAAGCACAAAGGAAGGCCAGGGTAGGGCGCACCAGGGCCACAGGAGGGCGTCGGGGGTCTTCCCTGACAGGTGCACTTGTTGGAAGACCAGAGGGAGGACAGGATCCAGACAGAACCTTCTGGAAAGAGTAATCGCCCTCCCAATGGCCCAGACGGGCAGGGTCCAGGGAGCGGGTCCCAGCTGCCCACGTCATCATTGTCCTGGAAGAAGCTCCTGGGACAGCATGACTGCAGGAGTGTCTCTCAGAGCGCAGCACCAGGTGGGGACGCCGACACACTTCACACAAGCGGCCACCTCTCAGGATAAGCACATGCGGGCAGCCAGGAACAGCAAAAGCCTGAAAGTCCCAAGAATGCAGAGGGAGGGGTCGATCAATGGCATCAGCTGGATGTTCGGTGCCATGATAACAGCAACGCGTGACTTATCAACCACCTGCTGTGCTGAGGGGACAAACCAGGCGCATCACCGATGCCAGTCCAGGGGGAGTGAAGGCGGGGAGCAGGGCAGAGAGGCACACCGGGGCCCAGGGATGCAGGCCGGGCTCTCAGCCCCACATGTCAGTGCCGCTTGCCCGGCACGACCTGCCCCCAGGCAGTGACCACAGCGCAGTCCCAGTGCGCGGGGCGGAGAGGCCTGGCAGCCAGCGTGCGTTTTCCTTCGCAGGCAACGAGCCAGCTCCACCCAGCACGTGCGTGCCCCGCGCCCTCGTTGGTGCCCGCCCGCGACACAGGCGTCGCGGGGCAGCACGGCCTGCCCGCCGGCCGGCCGGGAGCTCCAAACTCCCGCTTCACGTGGGAGCCGACTGCCGCGGAGCTGAGCCGTCCCGAGACGCGAGTTGTTTCACTCCGGGCCTGCTTTCCTTTCTTCCCTTTTTCTTGAATTTGTTATGTGTATTTTCTTTTGTTTTCATCACTATGATTTTCAGGCTAATGAATTCACACCACCAGCCAGGTGCGCCTCACCACACCTGAGACCAGAGCTCTGTGAGGTCACCCCAGGTTACTCTTTCATCCCCTGGTGCCTGCCCTCCGTCTTGTAACCCCAGTTCCTTTTATCCCCAACATGGGGATCTGGATGTTGGGAGGATTCAGTGAGATGATCCGGGATCATCACCGGCCTGCGAGCTGCAAAAGTCTAAACACTTGGCCTGACCCGGATTCGTTCACTGCCCTGCTGATTGTTCCAGAAGCAAACATGCTGATTATGTGAATGATCCACCCCATTTAGAGAAGCTCAGACCTGTGGAGCTCACCGAACTTATCTGAGGAGTTCAGCACCCTTTCAACCACGGTCAGCACACGCACATGGGGCTCAGACATCTCTCACCCCCACTCTGCCGTGCCAGCTGGACTGGGCAGAGCCGTCCTTCTCCATCGTGCCCCACCCGCTCTTCTTTATGACCCGGCAGGCTGACTCGCGGACTGCTTCAGGGAGCAGGGCACTCAGACGGGGTTAAGGCTTCTTTGCGTGTCTCTGCTAACTCCTGTCTCCCTTCCAGGGCACTGTAACACACACTCCGAGCTCGTGGACACAGTCATTTATTAAAATGTACTCTCTGACACTTACTGCAGCATCTAGACTATTTCGGGGACTTAGTTAATGCTCATTGAATAAGACCATCAGTTCGCTAGTTGTGCATAATTCACAACAGGGTTGTTGCAATTGAATTAAAGACCTAATAAAACCCTATCATCCCCCATACAGAATTATGGAAATTAACTTTCCAGATCAATAGTCAATACAACCACCATTGTTACCACTGTTATCTTCATCATGTCTTCACATCTCTACCATCGTCATCCCATCTTCACCTCACCACCACCACCATCTTCATCCCATCTTCACATCACCACCACCATATTCACTTTCTCATCATTACAACCAACGTCCCCGTAATGTCATTATCACTAATGTTCTTTTTGGTAATGGTTCCTTTTTATCAAGTTTTCGAAAGCAATTTAGTTTTTATTTAATTTTGTCCAGACCACTAAGAAACAGGATTTTTATTTTGTGGGTGATTGGATAATCTCTACGCTCTTTCAAACTAATTAAATAAATTAAGCTGACTTTGTGTATGATATGTTTTGATATTTTTCCTGAACAGAACTCTAAAGAGCTCTAATGCCTATAGTCTGCTGCTACCCAATTTTCTTCCAGAGCCGGCCACCTTTCCTATGACTCTTCATATGACTTTTGACCCAAGATTCACACACGAGTGATGCCACTGGTCAAATTCTCCTGGCTGGTGTTTAACTTCCTATGTGCATTTCAGTTTGGGGGGATGAGAAGCTGCAGCCTTTATTTTGGGTCCATTGGGAATTATTCTTCCGTAAAAGGTTTCTGAAGGACACTGGGAAATCATACGGCACCCTCAATAAGTAGAAAAATTACCCTACTATAAACTAACTCTGAACCCATGCAACTATGGGACAGAGGCTTGAAGGAGGGACAAGTTAGTCTTCAGGGTGAGTTTTTACAGAACACATTTATCTTGTATTAAAGAAAATAGTCTCCAATACATGAGGAAATTCCATTCATTGGACATTTACTTTAATGAGATGCATAAATCTTATAAATGTGAACATATATACACATACTTTATGTAAGATTTTATATTTAATGTTAAATATTTTAAAGCTTAGCAAACATATCTTTTTACAAATGTTCATGTTAAACTGAATCATTTTTGATTGAAAAGCCCAGTCATCATCATCATCTAAATTACCCAGGTTAATGAAAACAGGGGGAATCTGTGTTATATTAGTTACTTGTGGCTTCTATAACAAGTTGGAAAGCTTAAAACCCAAGTACTGAGTGCTCCAGCTTCTGGAGTCAGGAAGTCTGAAATCAGGGGTCTACAGGACAGAGCTGCCTCCAGAGGCCCCAGGGAGAGTCTCTGCCTCTGTCAGCTTCTGGTGCCTCTGGCTTTTCTTGGCTTGTGGCCACATCACTCTCCTCTCTGACTCTGAGGTCACAGCTCTCCTCCTCTTTTGTCTTAGAAACTCCTTTACCACTTTCTTGTAAGGACATATGTGGTGCCATTTAGGGCCTACTTGAATAAGCCAGGTTAGATTCCTTTTCTCAAGATCTTTAATTTTACCACACCTTTGTCTTATAGTTGATATTCATGTGTTCTGGGTACTAAGTCATGTACATATCTTTTGGGTATCTCCAGTAAGAACACTCCTGATTAAAAAGAAGCTGCATGCAGGCTTTGTTCTGTAGAAGTGCTAAAATAAACAGGAGTGCCAGAGTCTCCTCGAGTGCAGGAGTTGGATTGCTGGGTTATATGGCAGCTCTAATTTGAATGTTTCAGAGCATTTCCCTGTTTCATGAAAAGAAGATATATGGCAACATATTTTAGAAAACTTGAAATTGCATATCTTTTCTAGAAAACATTTTTTAAAACCAGGTCCTTGTTACCATGATAGAAGAGGGTACAAAACAGAATGGGACGTAGGGCACAGACATGTGACTCTGGTTTCCTGAGTCTCAAGTTTCCTTTCTGTTAAATAGGGTCAGCAACTTCATAATGTAAGTTCTTTCAGAGTCTTTCAACGGGATGATTTGTTTAAGAGCTGCTTTTAAGTGCACATTGAGAACTTAGTGCGAGGGGATTTTTTTTTAATTTATTTTTTATTGCAGTAATTATTCTATACATGAAAAAAATTTCCTATGTATAGGTAAGGGGAGATTTTTCATGCTTGTTAGATGAATAGTGAATTTATATCAGGTATTTTTTTTTCTTTTGTACCCTACATGTCAGTTTCAGACTCAGTTCCTGTTACGATCTGGCTACCATTGACCGCCAACACTTATTCACACAAACCTTGGTGCCTCCTCTGCAGCTCGGTGTTCAGTGACAGCGACTGGTTTAGCTCTGGGCTGCAGGACCCATCCACACATGTAAACTCATTTCCCATGAATCAGTGCTGTTAACTTGGATTTGACTAAAGTTAGAAACCTATGAAGAAAGCAGAGTAGACAGAAGAGAGGAATGTAACTGCACACAGCCGTTGTCCTGTTGAAATGCTGGCTCTGAACCCAGGATTTTTCCAGCACTTTGAAAGAGACACTCACTAGCTCTAGAGTGGATTGGGTTCTAATTCCAACTCTGCACTCATTTGTGACCTTAGTCACAATGTGCAATCTCTCAAAAACTTCATTTATCATTTGCAATGTAGGGGTAATAATAGTTTTGCTTTGCAGAGACATTAGGATTGCAGGTGCTAAGGTATGTGAAATGTTTAGTATCATGTTTAACATGTAGTATCCACCCATCTATCCACCCATTTATCCATCCATCCATCCATCCATTCACTTATTAGTGGCACTAGGCAATGAAAAGATGCAGGCAATTTAGAAAGCAACCAAATAATAGCCAGTACATTTCAGAAAATGACAAGGGCTGAGGTTAATCAAATAAACACAGACACCTGAAAATATGCAATTGAACCTTGAGGCTCTGCAAAAGGAGGGAGGGGTGGAGAGAGAGAGAGAGAAAGAGAGAGAGAGAAAGAGAGAGAAAGAGAGAGAGATCAGGAGAATTTTATTTTATGCAGGAGCCATTGGGAAGTTGGTTTATGACAAGGAGTACAGACATTTACTGCTTGACCATGTTAGTATTAAGTATGAAGGAGGTCACTCTAACTTAATTCTTTTCACCCTGGTACAAAACACTCTGCTTCACTGCTCTTGGTTTTCTCACTTGTAGAACAGAAGAGCTGCTCTGGATTTCCTACAAGAGCAGTGACAGACCACCCATGGTTCACCTTCCCCTGTGGTGGGCTCCAGTCTAGCCCTGTCTGCGGACTTACCCCACACGTATCCCTGGGATCATTTGATCCTTGCATGTTGTAGTCAGTAGGACAATTGGCCCCAAAGTTGTCTACCCCAGATTATGTAGAACTTGTGGGTCTTCTACCTTGCAGGACTGAAGGAACTTTGCAGATGCGATGTAGTTCAGAATCTTGAGATGGGGACACTGTTCCTAACTATCCAGAAGGACTCAATGTGATCACAAAAGTCTTTGAAAAGGTAGGTGAGGAGGGTCAGGGAGAGGGTAGGTGTGAACACAAAAGCAGAAAGAGATTTCAAGATGCTATACTGCTAGATCTGAAGAGAGAATGAGACTATGAGTCAAGGAATGTGGGCAAGCTCTAGAAACAAGAAAGTCATGGAGCTAGAAAGAGCAAGGGTGAAGACGTCCTCTGGAGCTTCCAGAAGCAGTCCCATGAATACCCTGGCTTTGAGTGTCTGATTCTACCCCCACAAGTTTTGAATAATAAATATATGCTGCTTTAAATCACTAAGCTTATGATAATATGTTAGAGGAAGCTAGCAGACTGGAAATTTTAAGATAGACAGATAGTCATAGACCAGAACCTACAGTTTTCAAAGGCTGTGTTGTCACAAATGTCTGTATTTCCCTTCTTCTCATGGTTGAGTAATATTCCACGGTGTATCTAATCATGCTGCCTATGACCCTATTCGGTGACAGGTGTTGAGGCCCTTTCCATGCTGTGATTAGTATAAACAATGCTGTAGTTAACAGAAGACTGCAGGAATCTCTTTGAGATATGTATATACAGAAGGAGGATTGCTGAATTATATCGCAGTTCTATTTTTGACTCATAAAGCTTTCCCATGTTTAATGAAAAGAAGATACATGTCAACATATTTCAGATATCTTGAAATTACATATTGTTCATATAATACATTTTTATTGAGGTGGCATTGTTTTACAACCCTATACAACTCTAAGGTTTTCAGGTTCCTTCTTCATCAAATATATAATATTACACCATGTCACTACCATAGTTCTAATAGTTCTTCACCACTGTCTATTGGACCCCACCACCCTTGGCTTCCACCCCTAGTCTCTCCCCTTCTGCAAACTCCATTCTGTTGTCAGTGTCCAAGGGGTACTTTATATTTTATTTTGTCTGTTTGCTTTATTCTTTATCTTCCACCTATGAATGAGATCATCTGGTATTTGTTTTTCTCTTCCTGACTTATTTTGCTTAGCATCATCTCTCCAGTTCCATTCATGCTGCTGCAAAAAGGAAAAATCTTATTTTTATTGCTTAGCAGCATTCCACTTGTGTGTATCTATACCTATACTATATCTGTATATATATATCTGCATATATATATATTTATAACATATTCTTTACCCACTCATTTGCTGTTTCTATTTCTGTTTTTTAGGTTATTTCTCCTTTGGGCTATTTTTTGAGGAATTTCTATATGGTTTTCCAGTTGCTACAGGTTTCACATTCTCTATGCCCCCTCCAAAACTTGCTCTAACTTGGTTTTTGTTGTTTGATTTTTAAAAATATGAAATTCTTCCTGGGCAGGGACCATTCTAATCTCCTCATTGTATCATTCCAGTTTTAGTATACACATTGACAAAGCGAGCACTGTATCTTGTTTGTTTTTTGATGATAGCCCTGCTGACAGGTAAGTGGTACCCAATATGGTTTTCACCGGCATTTTCCTGAAAATTAAGGATGTGGGACACCTGTCCCCATTACCTTTTGGTCATCTATATGTACTTTTTTTTTTGGAAAAATATCTGTTCAGTACCTCTATTTTCTTTCCGATTAATTAGTTTGGGGCACTGATTCATCATTTTAAAAATAAAATTCTACTGAGGTAACAAGGGGTATAGAGTTATGTAAATTTCTGGTATAGAACATTATAATTCAATATCTGCATACATTTTGTTGCAATTGTCACTGAAGGTCTAATTTCCATCCATCTTTTGCCCATTTCTTTCAATTGCTGTAACTTTGATCCATAGCATTTTATGTGTCAAGAGTTCTGCATTACAATTTAGCAAATGCAAACACTACAACGTTATTACCAAAAAGTAGTTTTCTTTTTTTTTAAATTGATGTAGTGTTAGCTTCTAATTCTGAATAAATTTCATAAGAACAGATGCACACTTCAGTGAGTACAACGTACCTCACTCACCACCAGAGTCCTAGTGCCTTCCATCACTCTCACTATGATCTCTTCTACCTGAAATCCCGTTCCTTCTCCCCCCAGCCCTCTTCTAGTCTACTTCCATCACCACACAATTAACACCTTTACTCTCCTTGGCCCCCTCTGACCCCTTACCCCTCCGATAACCACCAATCTGCTATCTGCACCTGTGAGTTTTGTTTTGTTTTGTTTTTTTAGATTCCACATGTGAGTGAGATCACATGGTGTTTGCCTTTCTCTGTCTTACTTCACTTAGTATAATATCTTCAACTTCCACCCTGGTTTGTCACAGATGGCAAGATTATATTCTTTTTAATTCTTTCATGGCTGAGTAGTATTCCATTGTAAATTAGATTGTTGTTTTCTTTTGTAATTCAGTTGTATGAGTTTCTTGTTTTGGATATAAACCCTGAAGAGATCATTCATTTACAAATACTTTCTCCCCTTTGTAGATTGTCTTTTAATTTTGTTGATATTTCTTTTTCTATGCAGAAAATGTTTTTTGCCAAATGAATCACAGAGAGAAGGACAAATATTATATGGTGTCAGTTGCATGTGTAATCTGAAAATGTCAAAATCCTAGAAATAGAGTAGAATGGTCGCTCTGGAACTGAGATTTGGGGAAAATGGAAAGCTGTTGGTCAAAGGGAACAAATGTCTGGTTATAAGATGAGTAAATTCTGGGATCAAATGTACTATATGGTGATTATAATTCATAATGCCTCATTATATGCTAAGATTTGTGAAGAAATGCATGCCCTGGTGGAGTAGTTGTTTGGTTTACCACCTCCTGCCAGTGCATTCCACATACAAACCTGGGATTGCCTCAGGGATGGGGGGGGAACAGCCAAGATAAACTAAATAAAACAGATAAAGTGCTGTTTTCCTCTTTTCTTTTCCTGCCTACTTGGCTGCTCACCTTCATTCCTGCCTGCTCCTTTATTTAAAAAGAAAAAAAATATGTTAAGAAAACAGATCTTCAATATTGTCACCACAAGAAAAGAAATGATAATTATGCTATGTGGTAGAGATGTTAGATACCAATAAGCATATATCATTTATATATGTACATATGTGTATCAAATATATAGCATATATATCATTTGGCAATATTTAAATGTATCAAATCAACCATTTTACTATATTTTTAGAAAACTGGAAAAAAAATGATGATGAAGAAGATGGTGATGATGATAGTAATGATGATGGTGATGATGATGAAGATAGTGGTGATGGTGGTGATGATGATGAAGATAGTGGTGATGGTGGTGATGGTGATGATGATGACGGTGATGATGATGGTGTATGTGCGCATACATGGTGCCAGTTATTTTTGTATGTTGCTATTTCTTCCTTGAAATATTTCCATGGGATAACTATTGCTGTCTTCATTGTAGAGATGAAAAGCCTGATGCTCAGAGAGGTTAAAAGCTTAGAAAAAGCCACACAGTTACTGTAAGGAAGAGTCAGCCTGGAATTCTGTAGTGATGTTCTCATAACCTGCTGACTACCTGCCATGCCGCGGTGCCTGCCTGCACAGTTCAGTGCCATGAAGGCTCAGCTACCAGCCTTTGTCGGTCTTAATCTCTCAGAGACAGCACCTTTCAACCGAGAATTGCAAACCCAGTAAAACTACCTTTCAAAATGAAGGTGGAATAGGATATTTTCTGTTATTGCAAAAGTAAGAAAATTGTGACCTATGGATTGTCATAAGCAGTTTTTAGAAGACATTCTTCAGGTGGATAGAAAAGCATTTTAGAAGGAAAAAAATCTTGATTCCAGGATCTGTTTTTGTGGGAGTTTTAAGATACCTATCATCTTTAAATCTCAAGTATAATGACCAAAAGTATAAATGTACCACTGAAAACTAAAAACAAAGTATTATTATAAATTCTAAACCTATAGAGGTGGAAACACAAACTAACAATAAAATTCTCCAATCCTTTCACTTTATCCTGTGAAAAAAGTAAAATTCTAGAAAAGTGGCTGGTCGTAGAACTTTAATTACTACTAATGATATTAAGAGACATAAAGTAAGATGTGCTGAAGAAACACAAAGCTATGAATAATCACAGCAAAATAAGTGGACCCAATTTAGTTAATTAAAATTCACTCATTTAAGACTGGGTAAAAAAAGTCGGGTATGTATTGCTTAGAAAATTGTATCTAACTGATGACACACAAATGTGGAAAATAACAGGCAGCAAAAGATAGATAAATGTTAAACACATTAAAATTAGAAAAATCAAATTTAAGACAAAAAGGATTATTATACGTAGAGACAGCATGTAATTACAATGGCTGTCAAGTCATCAAAAGACATAACAATTCTCAACTCGACTTCAGCATTTAACACATTTTCAAAATATATAAAGCAAAACATGAAAGAAATACAGGGAAGAACTGACAAGTGTGCCTTTTCAATGAGCCAGTTCAACGTCATCGTGGACAATTCAGTTACTTATACAAGCATTCAACAAATAGTTATTGAACTCTCACATCCTAAATGCTTATTATCATTTATTGGTAGCATTAGATTGGAGTTGAGGTATAAGATTAAAACCTTGTCAAAGGTAGAAAGTGGTGGGATGGACCAGGGTCTATGGCCAGCAACATAGCTTTCCAAGATTGGAATGATTATAAGGAGTGACTCAGAGGTAGCAGGGTTGAGGGCATGCTGCCTACTCCCTGAATGAGTTTCCATAAGTTCTGGTTGGAACTGAGAAGTATGACAGTCTGATGGTGTCTTCTCTGGGAATTCCCAGAAGTCACCCAGATTCTGAATTAAGAAAAGAACTTGATGTTTTGAAAACCTGTTGAGCAGAACTCTGCTGTCCATTGCTGGCATCTTGAGGGTCCTCACATCCTGCAAAGAGCATGTATTTGTTTCAGCAATCAGTGCACTTCTTTAAATGTATAGACATGCCTAAAACACTAAGAATTATACTTTCAAATCAGGAGAAAAGGTCTCATGCATGGATAGATGGGTAGAATGGTTTTTAAAAATGAATTTGATTTTGAGACCATTGTCCTACATCCTACTTCTGACTCCAATCTTAAAGAACTTTTGGAAGCTTCTTGCTTTCAACATGTCAATAAACCATTGGGCTATGATCCTTATCTTTAGTCCAAGTTTGCTCACCTCAGTTCCAAATATCAAAAGAGATAGTGAATGAAAATCACAGTGGAAATTCCAAATGCAGGAGACAAATGGAAAGATTTGCCATCCTTATCAGTCAAGTCAGTGTGCACACAGATGACCCTGACTGGTTTGTGGGATGTGCTCTAAAGAAAGAATCTAAAATAAGGTTTTCAGGAAAATCTCAACTTTCATGTCAGGAGAATAGCTCGTATTTGATTTGTGAGGAAGCATGAAGGCTTATGGAGGTGTCTGGACAAGGTGCGGGATGCTGAGACCTTTATGGCATCAACAATGAATTGAAGTGGATACTTATTCCTTTGTCAAATAAAATAAGACTCCTGAGAAATGTTCTTGCAAACCATAGTACTCTATTGAGGTGGACCAGATGGTGGATTCTAAAACAAAGTGACCACATGACAAAGTTAAACCAATCAGAATTCTTTCCTGGATTGTTTTCCTAGCTTAATCTGAAAATAAAACCAACATCTCTAGTGACAACAAAATGGTGCTGTGATTCTCAGTGGTCAAGGGTCAGGATGATTGTGTGTCCTGTCTGCTAATTGCCTCTGAGTTCTTCGATGCTCACACATGGGGTTCATGGCAGACTAGCTCTGTGCCAGCCCCTTTGTGGTACTTAATGTTACTCTCCAACTCTGACCCAGCACTATGCAGCATCACAGCTGCTTCTCACAGCATCCCTTTCATCTGTTCTTCATAGTAGATGTGTGGTGTTGGCTCTCATAACCTCACCATAAGGCATAGGGGTGAACAGGCAAAATAGACTTAGCTCAAAAGAAGCAACGCCCTACTCCCAGCACATCCCCGTTGCAAGCTGAATGTGTCTGCATGTGCCCATATCTTGGCCCCAACTCATTTCCAACTCTAGTTAGTGCCCTGTTTGGAACAGGATTCTAATTCTAGTATTTTCCCACTTATTTTGGGGAACTGGGAACATTAGTGTCACTTCTAATTAAACACCATTAATGGAAAAAACACATACAAGACTCAGAGAGCTCTGCAGCCATTCTCCCTTCTTGACAATGACAGGTGCTTGGAGATTTGATTTTCACTTTGGCAGTTAGGTATTGAAGGAAAAGGGTTGCCATGGTCCATGGAATTCATATTCATCAGAAAATAGACTTTAATTACAAGCAAGACCCCAAAAAGAGATAGATGAAAACTAAACACATGATTAAATATCAGACTACCATAAAATCAGTGCTTTTTAAAGCCTGCTTCTCAATGTAGCTTTAGAGTATGAATTCTCTTCCTTGTTACGGCTATTAAAGCAATTTCTGTCTCTGATCTGTCACTTTGTACTTTGGCTCTTGAATCCCAATGCAATCTGATGTGGACAATTCTCTATAGCTGTATTTTAAGGGACTGGGAACTTTCAGTTTGATTAGCACATTGATAAGACATATATTTTACTTAAAACAAGGATGCCTATGGGATTTGGGGGCTTGGGGAGAAATTCCAAAAATGAGACCACAGTGGAAATATTAAATACAGATACAGTAGTAAAACATTCAGCTAAAATAGCAATAAAACGGACCTCCAATGGGCCTCTTGAGGAATTAAAAAGAGCAGCTTGATTCCGCGGGTGGGTTCAGACAGGAATAAATCAACCCTGTGCTGCTGAGTAGAAATAGGACCCCAGTCTATCTTTATTTAAGATATGTAGGATACCAAGTCAGAGGTGTGGAGCGAAATACATGTTGTGTTTGAAACAGAAACATGAATATGGTTGCTATTTTAATGTTTTTTGTTTTTTTTTTGCTGGAAAAAGGTCATCTTTGGAGAGGTCGGGGTTTTCTTAAGGTCATTTCACACAGAGTATTCCGCATTCTTTGACATTTCATCTGGCAGAGACCTCACTCTTCTGACACATGAGATGGGTCCTAACCACCCTATGGCTGTGTCTATCAAAATCTCTGGTTCCTACACAAAGTGGAATATGCTCTGATGAGGCTAGAAATGGAATAGAAGGAAGAGAAAGTCTGCATTGTTATTTAAAGGGACAGTAATCATCTTTATAAAATAAAAATCTGGCTCCCAATCCTTGGAGGAAAACAGGAGCAGGGTATAAATATACGAAGCAGTAGATTTGTTATTGCTTTCTATCCCAAAAAGGATGCTTCAAAGAAGCAGCATTTATTTGAAAATCTGAACCATTTACTTCTTTCAGAAAAGGCTGCCCAGATAGAAAAGTCTATTATAATTTACTTAAATTGTCTGGAGTGATTTTCTAACACAATAGATCAGGAACATCTGACCACAGTGAGGTCATTTCTCTGCTCAGAGAGTCACTGTTCTTCTCTGAAATGTGTGATGACATAGAGTGATGCCAGTCCTAGGTCATTGTCTGAAATGGTCTAGGAATAGTTTGAAAAAAAGGAGTGATCCTGATCACCACCTTTCATCATTGACTCTTGGGATGCTGATTTTAATAGCTGCCTACAATATAGTTAAGTTTTCTGGATCATTTGGCCTTTAAGGAACTTAGTCTAAAGAAAATTACTTTGAAAGGTAAAGACAAAAGATTAGATTACAAAGGAGTTCGTAATTTATATATGTATATATATATATATGTATGTATCTCCATGCATATCCACATAGACTAGACATACACATACATATACATATAGACGTAGGCATAAACATATACATATGTAGAGGCTCAAACTCACAGTAAAACTGAGTCTTTTTCCCATTTTTGCAATTGGAAAATACTTGAATCAGAGTAGAAAATACGTTTTGCTTTTCTCTATCTCAGTTCAGCTTTGTCACCTGAACAGTTGACTAAATAATCTTCCATCCCCACCTCGGGAAGCCTGGATTTTGGGTCACACCTGTTGTGATGAACAGTGGCCTCCAGAGAGGAACCACTGCCCAGGAAGTGGGAAGAGGTGCGTTTCAAGTTCCAGAAGGTGCAGGATGCGTGGAAGATTCGGTCCCAGCCCCTTGCTAAGCCCCACCCGAGACGTGGGTCTGTCTGCTCCTTGGTGCTGCCTGCCATGCCCAGCCATTCAGCAGGATGCCTAGGTGTGTGGCAGTCATCCAGGCCCTGGGAAAGCCAGGTGTTCCCCTTCTGGAAGGTATCCAGGGCCCTCAGGGCTCAAAAGAGGCAAACATCCAGGTGTAATAGCAACGTGCACTTCTGCTGTTTCTCTCCAGCCTGCGCCTCCCGCCCACACCTGAGGGGTCTCGGGCAGAGTGCGATCATACATTCCTGTTCTGGCAAGTGTGGGGGCCAGGGGCTGCGGGGAGAGGCCACGGAGTGTTTCGTTCATTCATTTAGGATGATTAGGAAAATAGGGCAAAATAGCTATTTTCGTGTATTTCCCCTGGAGGATCTGCCAGTACAGTTCTCTGAAGAATGGCTTTGTCTATCCCAGCTCACATGCCAGAATGTTCTTCCATTTGACAGAGAGGGCAAAATGTTTCTCATAGCTTTGGAGAGACCTTATTCCAGACTCCCTTGTCGTGCCATTGGACTTGGAGGCAGAAGCCACTGGAGGATTTGGGTGACTCCTGATGGCATCCTGAACTAACATTGCGCTGGGACATTAGCAGAAAGGAAAGGAGATGAGGTATCTTTAGAGGATAAACACCTTGCATTGGCCCCGTGTGATTAACAGGAGTCTCCAGGAGCGTCTCATTCGTCCCACTATGACAAGCAGTCACGCTGTGTTGCCTGTTAAGGGTGATGCCACTTAGTAAGATAAGGAGCAAGGACAGATATATGGTCTTGAATATTTTGAGTTTAATATAGCTTCTGGCATTCAAGGTGCCAATGAGGTGAGCAGTAGATGACTAAATAAGGGTCTAAAACACATAGGAAGAAGCTTGGCTCCATCCAGCAATTGAGAGTCAACAGCTTAGAAATGGTTCCAAGAAACCCGAGATTTGGTGATTTGGCCTAGGAAAGAAGAACAGAATGGAATTATAGGGTCCTCACCGAAAGAGCTCCAACATTGAAAGGCAGTAGTGGCTGAGAGGAGTCTTCTGACCTAGAGGTTTAGTAAAGATCATGAGGAGACTGGAACCCTCTGTTATCTAAGGGGCAGTCCAGCTGGATGACAGGTGTCGGGAGACAGCAGATGTCGGAGGAAAAGTGAGTGCTGAGCATTCAGGAAAGGACACTCTTTCCATAAGGGATCTGAAAAACGAGGGGTAAGATAAGGTCTTATTTAGAAAGGGTGAGAGCGATGAGGACTTTTTTTCTCTTAAAAAATAGGAAGATTATGATCAAATATCGATGTGAAGGATCCTGCAAAAAGTACTGAAGAAAGACACAGAATAATTGAGATTTTAAGATTCCAAAAATGAGGTAACCTGTCTCAGAGCAAGGAGTGGAAATGACCCTGCACTGGAAGGGATATCAACTTGAAGCTCCCAGGACAGGAGAATATGCAGGCAAGTGAAAGGTTTGATCATCAAGAGAAAATTAGGGAGTTTCCATCATGTCATTTCAGCTTCCTCTGAGAAGCAGGGGTTTTGTCATCCTCTGTGTGTCGTGGGGGTGGTTACAGAGATTCGAGAGACCAGCAGTGGGCTAAAACACTTGTGGTGAAAAGTGTCTTGATAGAACAAGTCGATGCAGGAGGTCTTCCTGGGAGGGGTCGGCCCCCTTTTGAAGCCCATCATCAACGCATTCTCTCTGGCTTGACAAACTCCTCCAGCAACTTTTGCTTCTTGAATGAAGATGAATGGGTCACTGCGTTCATCTCGGGTTGGGGTTTTATTTAGATGGATGTGAAAGGTGGAGGATAAAGGTTTCAGGGATTTTACAAAGATATTTCTGGCATGATCTAGGCCACACAAGGAGGGAAGTCAAAACAGAGGAAGATGAATGCGTTGGGAGAAATCCCAAGAGATTAATTGACCTGAGGTTCCTAGCACTTTCTTCCAAGCGATCCTAGGTGGTGTTCAATGACAGTGTGTGTGTTGAGAATCTCGGATCTGGGCAGCCCCTTGCCCATTTCAGAAGTGGGAGGCAGTGCTGCACAGGGGCCCTGAGTGCAGGCTCCTGCATCATGTGCCTGGACAGGCTCTCACCTCCCCAGCTCACAGACGTGAGCTTCGGTGCGGCATTCAGCTCACAGCGAGGGCCTCTCCTCACCCAAAAGATGGAGACGGTGCTCATGAGCTTCCTGCCCATGAGCCGATATGCACGCTGCACTTTGACAGTGCAGATCCATACAAAGAAGTATGCCAAACAGCCCGAATGTTCACCAGAAGCCTTGACAGTGATAAGTTTCCCTTGCTTTCATACTTGAGGAAATGGATGTGCCAAGAAGTTAACTAATTTGCTCACAATCCTGGATAACTAAGGTCTCAGACCATCTTAGGCTTAATACCTACTGCCCACATACTGTTAAGGCCACTGGATATCTGTCGCTTTATCTGGAGATGGAAAGAGTTGGGGGATGAACAAAGAGCCCCTGGGTGACTGCTAAGTCAGTGCGTTTTCCGTCATTCCGAGATGCCTTCTGAATGGCTCCTTAGACCTTTTCCAGGTGTGGGCGAGTCTACCTGCCCATCTACCTCCAAGGTGAATGATAAACATGAAACAGGATATGAGAGAAAAAATGTGAGCAAAAAGGCAATTTCTCTTCTCTGACTTCCTCCTCATTCTCCTTTCTGCTTCTCGCTTCTCCCCATCCCCCAGGAACTTTTGATGAGAGAGTGTGTTCATCATTCCATGGATGTGTGTGTGTGTTTTATTCCGGTGGGGCACAGGAGGGCTGGGACCAAAATGGTGGCTTCCAGCAAAACAGATTCCATCTGTGAGCATCATCCTTGGTGCCTTAAACAAATCCTCAGTTGCAGTTGGTGTCTGTTTCCACTGCGTCAACAAGACAAGTCAACAAAAGAGATGAGAACACAAAGGAACAGAATATACCGTTCACATGATTATTCAGCCAGTCTTCTCCATACAGACATAGTTGTCTAGACCATATCGGGTACAGACATGGGTTCTCTTTAATCAGCCCCATTGGTTTATAAAGAAGGGAGAAAAATAAGTAATGCAGGGTAGGCTTGAACATCCCTAAAATGAGTTTACCATGTCTTTTCTTTTAAATCTCTTCTGTCATCAGGTCTATACCATGCTTGTCATCAGATGATGTATCATCTCTCCTCCCTGTATGTGCTCCACATCCTTCAATTGGGCAGGGAGCACTTGCCCAGTCATTCCTTGGTGGCCCTGAGTCTGGCACTGAGTAAACTGTATCTGTGGAATGCAATATGGAATGGGGTTTAACCTGGCCCGGAGGTCCCCGATCACTCTCAGCAACCCTCTGAATTGGCATTTCCCAAAGAAAGAAGACAATAAATAATCCTTAAAAAAGGAAAGATCAAGAACACAAACCATGAAGCGTATGAAGAAATAAACATGTAAATGTGGTTCAAGCTGTTGACTCCAAGCAGCTGGGTATGGAAACGGGCAGGATTGGGGTCAGAATGATACACTATTTCTCATTAAACTATGTACATAGGTTACTCACATCACCATTAAAAATAAAAATAATGTTTGCTGACTCTTTCACTTCTGTCTGTGGGAGGAGGGAGGAGGTAATGACTGTTGCTCACTTATTCTTTAAGACAAATGAAAAAGTAAATTTTCATTAAGGCTGCAGTGCAATCTATTTATGTTATTGCTTATTTTTTTAGTTCATCAAAATATTTTGTAATTGAAAAGGGACTAGGAAGGAGAGAGATGATAATCTAACATATTCAGGAAATGAATTAGATTTTTCTTTTAAACAAACCATTAGAGAGCTAATATCTAAGAGCAGCCTGGATGCCACATCAAGTTTGCGCCCTGTTGGAAGTTGGTTACCGTTTGGTATTTTGTGAATTTTCAGATCAGAGATTATTATCACCATTGCAGTGACCGACGAGGCCACATGGATGTGCTTGCCTGGCGCTCAGGTGGCTCGCGGTGGAGTGGAGTGTAGGAAACGGTCGTGCTGCGGGCAGTCTTGGATGAACCAGGCTGTGATGAGGCAACATCTGCCTCCACAAGTTGTTGAGTCAAACCAGCTGTGATGGCATCCCGATGACGGTCATCGTCTCCTGTGCCCCACCATGGGCGGCCGCTATTTGGAACATTACCCGGCCCCGCGGAACAGGAGGAGAGAGCTCGGGGACAGCTCTGTGGACTCTGGACTTGTAGCCTGGAAGTGACGTACCACGACGTTGGGCCAGAATCCTTGGCCGAGGGCAGCTGTGGGCCTCCCATGGACATGGCACCACTGACAGACTTCTCAGTGATGGTTGTTTTTCATGCCCGGAGAGAAGGAATGGGACATTTAGAAGAGGTCTAGGGACTTCCCTGCCTCCATGATCACAGGTGCTCAGAGCCACACTTCCTTTACCCAGGCTGTTTTCTCTGACCAACTTTTACTCTTATTGTCCTTCTCAGAGCCTGTGCCCCCGGGATCTTCACACAGAAACACACGTCTGAGCATCAAGGAGCAGGCAGAGGATTGGGCAGGGTGCGGAGAGGTCATTCAACAAGGTATTTGAGAGCGTGTCAGCAGGTTAAATTGTTGTCACTTTGATTGCTGCACCAAGATGGGAAAGAGTGCCATTAACAAATGTCCACAAATGGGGTGACTTAGAAATAACAGAAATTCACTCTCCAGTAGCTGGAGATCACGAGTCCAAGATCAAGGCTTGACAGGCCCACATTCTCCGAGGGAAGGAGGGGCGCGTGCCTGCTGTCTTCCAGTGTCCCTGCCTTCTGGCAGCATCAGTGCAGCCCTCGCGACAGTCTTCATGGGCCTCCCTAAGTCAATTCTCCCTGGAGCTTCTCTTGTCAGCTTATCTGCTCTTGGATTTATGACTCACCCTAAATCCAGGGTGATTTCATATTAAGATTCCAAAAAAGACTTCAGGACCCAATGTCAGAGAAAAAAGCTGGGTACATTTTAATATATAAAATATATAAATTTCTTCATGTATATTATCATTGATGTAGCATTAGAATACTCTATAAGTGTGAAGAGAATACACTCACACTTGAGTCAGAGGATCTATGCAAAGTTAAAGACAGCAGACTGGAGAGATATACTGAGGCCCAAAAATCATTCAGATTATTTTTCAAAAGGAACACAATAAAAAATTCATGAAATGATGAAATGTCAGCTCTTCAGGAAAAAAAATGCAGCTTGCCACTGGTACACAGAGAAATGCAAATCAAAGCAATGAGATAGCGCTGCTCAACAAGTGAGATTCTTCCTTAAAAAATTGATCATAGTCTCGCCCTGGTGCCTCAGGGGTCAAGGCAGTGCTTGGGGCATGGTCCACAGACAGCCTGGGGACCCAGGTTCCAGACCCAGGGGACAGCTAAAATGAGCAATTGAATACATTTTAATCAGACTCCTTCTTCCTTTCATTTCCTTCCTGCCTGCCGCCTGCCTGCCCTCTTCCTCTCTTAAAGAAAACCATCACCTTGAGTGAGGAGTGCAGACAAGAGCCTGCATTTTCACCAGCAGCTGCTCTGAGCATTTCCAAAAGCAGTGCCGTCGTCGGGGGCTACCATTTCGCAGATGACTTTAAAAATGTTTAGACGGCGCCAGGGTTTGTCCCAGTGATACACAGGCTCCAGATGCGTGTCTTCCACGTTGCTTACAGCAGCCACAAGACCACTGAAGCCAATCCCAAATGCCCATCAATAGAGGAAAATCAAGAATAAATAAGTGTCCCAAACTAGCCCCCAAACTCGGGGAGACCAGAGCCACTGAAAATCAGTTACAGCAACTCTATGAACTGATTCGGAAAGAGCTCACAGCGAGGCGAATCATGACAGGAAAACAACCGCAGAAAGAGATGTCTGCTCCCACTCTCCCGAACTCGCGAGCAGGAAACGGAGGGCACGCAGAGTGGAATACGGTCAGCTGGCTTGCTTCCTGTGTTTGTTTGTTTGGGGATGAAACTGAACTCATTATTTGCTCTATATTCTTTATTTTCAGACCTGCTCCAAGGAGAGTGTGCATATCATTTACCAGCATGGTTTGAAAGGAAGAGAGACAAACAAAAAACACGGTGTCAGAGGTGACCACATGCGCAGCAGTGCCGGTTTGGAGATCGGGAGGAGACAGTGTCCCGAAGCCGGGGCTCTCATCCAGGGCAAGGAGCTCAGCGTTTACCTGATAAGTGCCAGGTGGCGGTGATGTAAGCCACAGTGATAGAGGAGATGTGCCAGCAGGCAGGCTCATTTTGTTGGGCCCTCCCTTAGGTGCAAAGCCATGGACTTCAATTGCCACACGTCAGACCTGAAAGGGATGGAAATTGACTGGGCTCCTGAATAAGGGTCCCTGGACTTTTTTCTACAATTGCTCAAAGACGCCAGGGCCACTCTTGACAAATAGCCGGTGCTTCAAGAAGCAGAAAGGAGACCTTCAATTAATCTGGGGTGTGGCAGCCCTCATCCCTCTCAAGTGTCCTTTGATGTGCCTTTACCTGGAGTCGGTCCACTTGCATTGCTAATGTCAGGCAGCTTAAAAACTCAATTAAAAAAACAAAAACAGAAGCAAAGCAAACCCCCTCTTATGGGTTACTAAAATGGGAGCACCAGCAGACAGCAGAGTCTTCATAGAAAATCAAAGTCTACAAAGAACAGGCTGTACTCTGGACACCTGCAAGGCTGAATAAATGGCAATCCCAGGGGTCACAGGCTGGGCACCCACCGAAATGCCGGGGCCTCAGTTTCTCCCTTTGTGAAACAAGTTCTTTCAAGTTCCTTTCTGCTTCCACATCATGATGTCTGAGGGGACTCAGCCTTGCCTTTCTCCCCCACAACCCCTTTCTGCACAAAATTTCCCCCTCTGGAAGGATAGTTGATTGATGGCACAAGAGAGGATATTGGAAAGAAAAATAAATTAAATTTATGCAAGTGGGGAGGGAATTGCCTCATTAACAGAATAATTGAGCTGTTAGCTAATTTTACTTGTTATCCACAGAAAAGGGCAAAACTCTTTTAAGCAATGACTCCTCTTCTTCCAAATGATGAAAAGAACAACAAAAAGGTTTGTATCTTGGATGTATCTGGTAATTATGTGCCTGACACATTTTTTTTCTCTTTAAATATCATATGAGGCAGATGTATTTTTAAAATCCTGGCAATTTACACAACACTCTGAAAGTGTCATTTCTTCCTAATCAGGAATTTTCTGCACTTCCCCCAACCTTATTAGCAGTAATTCCCACTAATTGATAATTATTACCTTTTTCTCAGTCAAATCGAGCTGTTGATGTAACAACACTTCCTGCTTTGCTAAGATCAATATGTTCAACGATCACTGTAAATAGTGCATAAAATTAACAATAAAACTGCTTGCTCCATAGAATGCAAACTTCCTCTGTTTTCATAGCAGCTCTTGAATTTAGTTTCATTTTTATTTTTCCTTTTGCCACAGACAGGTAAGAATAAGCAGGTCTTAAGTTTCAAAGAAGGAAAGTTCCCATGTACATGTCATCAGGACTTTGATACAGCTCTACTATCACTAGGCTATGAAAGTCCCTAGTGGAGGGTAAATCTGAATCATCGAGTCAGTCTCAATAAATCTTAGTGGATTTGTACAAGAGGTTGGCGCTTCAGTCACTTGAGCACTCAATCCTAAATGACCACTCATGGTTGTGCCATGAATTTTCTGGAAACTTTATGGTGGTGTCGTTATGGCAGACAGCACCAAGGCTAGCAGACATCTGGGACAGAGCCCAAATCTATTCCTGATAAAGGAGCTCTGGCAAATGGTCCTGGAGAAGCTCCTGGAAGGTACCACGACTGCCATGTTATTGTGACTAGATCCCTCACTCCAAATCCACCTCTCTCCAAATTCACCTCTTCCCAAGTCCACCTCTGCCCAAGTCCACCTCTGCCCAAGTCCACCTCTGCCCAAATCCACCTCTCCCCAAATCCACCTCTCCCCAAATCCACCTCTCTCACTCCAAATCAGACATCTACCACTATCATTGGAAAAATGACCATGATTCTTTGTGGGAAACACATGATCCCACAGTGTGAACAGACAGAAGGAGCTTCTAGCTGGGAGAGAAGCTCTGACAGAGCCGGGTTTTAGCCTCACCTTGCAGTCAGGAAAATCCCCAGCAGCACTGCCCCTGGCAGGGAGAGAGGAGACCTGACTATGGGCCCTCTCCCTGTTAGGAGTTCAGTGGAAAGGGACTGGGATGCAGATCCCTGTGTTCTGGAAACCTTCTTGTTTTTTTCCTTGTAACTAAGCAGGACCTTGCCTTTGAGGAGTCTTGGTTTTCTCCTTTGTAAAATGGAGAAATTTGCCAGTAAGGCAAGGCTCTGAGCTTTCTCCAGCTTTATTTCACAGTAAGTCAATATCATTTGAGCTCATTTTTTGTTATTGTTGTTGTTCTTGTTGCTCTTGTTGGTTTGAAAATGAGAAAGGTTCAGTCAAAACACTTCAGGTGAAAACGATTCATGAAAGAGAAGCAGGTCTCAACAGCAAACTCACATGTCATGCCCTTAACCAACACGGGTTCCCTCATTTTTTAAGGAGGAGTAAAAAAATATTGAGGAAAATTTAGCATATATATTCTGTTTTTTTCTGGAAAGAAAGTTTGTACCCAAGAGGAACTCTGAGATGAGATAGAGGTGAATGGGATGGGAAGAGCGTGAGACCCATAGAAAGCACTCACAGCATGAAGACAGAGACCAGTTATATAGGAACCCAGGAAGGACGGTGCCTGTGTGGGCAGGCAGGGTGCCAGGCTGTGAGGAAGACAGTCGTACTACAGAGCAAATGCTGTAGACACTTTCTCAGGACGGGATGGTGAAAATATGACATGGAGGCCGAAGTCGTAAAGATGCACTATCATCTGTGAGTCATTCACTGGATACTTTTTATTCAGTTATTATGTCCCAGAGATAATTCTAGTGTCTTATCTGTATCCACAGTCAACACAGAGGAGTCAGTGGGATCTTGGAGTTTTAAGTCTGAGTGACATCTTAGTAAGTAAAAACTTTATGAATTAAAAGTCACCAAGGAAAACCAATAGTTTTAGCCACCAGGTCTCCACTCTTAAGAATCAGCATCCTTGTATGAGATAAATTATGTTCATATACACCCAGAGAGCCCTACACCCAGCCAGGTCCATTAAGGTGCCATGGATGGCCCAGAGAAGAAAGGGAAGCGATGGATTCAGACTTGTCATCCTTCAGACCATTAATTATTGTCTAGTTTCCTGTCTTGTCTGCTACTGGATTTTAAACTCCATGTTCTAGCGATCATATCTGGGTAAAAGATATGAAGACTCTTTCTCTGAACAAATAGGGGATCAATAATTTCTTATAGATTGTTAATATAGGAAAACTGAGTTGTACTACTAAAATTTTTTTAAATGAAGAAAAAGTCCCTCGTTTTACAGAAGATGTAAAGATAGAGGTTAAAGACAAATCTATGATTAGGGAAACCCAATAATATAAATGTAAGCTTACAGATAATCACCCAAAGAATAAAAACAATGCAATAATGTATCTGGTTAATAAATAAGTTATCCTCAAATAAATAAAAATCATGTTACCTGAGATGTTTACTCTCCCACACTGAAGGCATATGAAGTGTAATCTATAGACTTTGAGAAAAATTATCCTGGCCTGTACTTGATAGCTGTATAGTTAGTAATATTTCACTCATTGTAGGAAATCACTAGAAAGATATCATGATCTATTTAAACTCTCAAACAGGGTTGCCCCTCATCCTACCATCTTTGGAAAAAACATGAGGAAGAACACAAAAGAAATCTAACTTGAGATCTCAATCATGGAAACACTACAGCCTCTGAAAAGCAAGATGAAAAGTTTTGTCAACAACCGCTGGTCAGATTCTATTTTAAAGCAGAAATTCTTGCGGGTCTTTCCTTACTTAGTTTAGGCTCCTAAATTAGTAATCTACTTGGGTCTTGTTGGACACTGAGGGTAAAATTTGTTTCTAAATCAGGAAAATATACCTCCTGGGCCTCATCTCCCCAACTCCATTTTCCTTGGCAAGCTTGATGAGTTCTTGTATTAGTCAGTTTTGCTGTGGTAACAAATGAACCCCAGATCTGGCTGGGATGCAATAGCAGCGGAGGCTTATTTTTATTTTCATCACAGAGAGAAAAGGGCAAGAAAACTGATGAAAGCTCATGACGCTTGTCACAGCTTCTGCCTGCCTGTGGTTTACATAATGTCTGCTCATACATCACGGGCTCAAGTGGACTGCAGCATTAACTTCTGTGTTCCTGGGACAGGATAGTGCACGTCTCATGAAAGGAGGGACTAGCAAATGCCAGGGATGTGTGATACTCCTACCAGAGTGGAAGTGAATGTTGAGAACAGTAATTCAATTCACCATACAAATTAAAAAAATAAATGGTGGGGGGAATATATGCTAGACAAACTATTGAAACGTCCAGCTTTTCTCCAGTGCTTTAAAATCTGATCCTTTTCTCTCTTCTCACATGTCTCCCCACACTTCTCCTCTCTCCTAAACTAAGTGCTACACAGAGCAAAATATCAGTCACATTTTATTGCCAGAGAATTTGCTGAATAACTTTCTGCTTCTTTAAATTTTACACTGAATGAGTTGAGTTAATTTGAATGACTAATAAACTATCAAGTGACAGATATTACTGCTTTCATCAAAGCTAATTCATTATCAATCATAAGAAGTATCATTGTTTTATGTACCACTAAGAAAAAAGATGCCAATTAAACTAAGATATGCCATTAATTATAGGATGCATCCCAATTTCGGAGATGTTAAAATGTGAAAAATGTGTTAGAATCAATGAAATATGATATCTATTATTATATTTCTTCATAGCCAATCATGTTTCGGAGAACCCTTATGAATCTCCTTGTAATAATCATAATTTAAAATCAGCTTATATACACCATGACATCAACAATGTAAAAATTGAAGGTTAAGTCAGCATTAAAATGTTGTATGTTTACTTACCATTCATAGTGATAGTTATGCCTGGATATGACTATCAGTTTATTCAGTATACTTTAATTTTCTTTTTTTAAATAAAGCAGTGTTAAAATACAACCATAAATATGACTTTTTCTTTATACAATTTCAAACAATTTTGTATATCCTGTATGATAAAAATTTTAAAAAGTAGCTGGAAAGACATCAGCCATTGGCGGTGCTTATTTCTGGTGATAGACTATAACTTGATTGCTATTTTTCTGTTTATCTCTACTTTCCTCTCTTTTACAACTTGTTTTAAAATCAAGAAGTATTTTTCTAGAAAAAGCAGTTTATATCCTCTAACAAGGGTATTAGTGAGAAGCCAAAAATCCAATTAATTATTACCTACCAAAGAATAAGCGCCCCCCCCTTATTTTTAAAATGTTGCCATCTTTACTGCAGCTGACAAAGTGCTGAGATAAGACTATTTCCCTGTCAATCTCTCTCCCCTAAATGCGACCATGTGGTTTTAAGCTCACACACGAGACATACATGAACATGTTCATAGGACTTCAAGTAGCTCTCTCAGAGCAAAGCAGATCTGCTTTGTCTTCCTCTCCTCCTTCTTCTCGGAACATTGTCATAATGACTGGAGCTTCAGGAGTCATCTTGTGTCTTAATTTGAGAATGGAACTCAAAACAAAGTATGTGAGAGTCAGAACTACACAATAGTCTGGGTTTCTGATGGTACTCGGGTTACCATTTCTCCTCCAGACTGCTTACTTTTCGACAGCATATACAAGAAAGAGAAAGGAATATTTATTTAAGCCTCCATATTTGAGTCTCTGTTATTCATTACTCACAGAGGGAATATGGACGAAGGTTCAGAAGTCTTCTGACACCTTTGCATTCTATTTATGATCAAGAATGTGAGCAAGACGTAAGGCACAGTGTACTCATGCTTTATTAATACAGGTCTGAGTTGTCAAAGTTCAGCTTCAATTCAACCATGCTCATGTCAGTGTTTGGCACAGGAGGAAATCTGAGATCCTTGAGCAATCAAATGAACCTGGCGACATCGATGGCAGATCTCCATTACAAACGAATTTTGTTTTTCAGTCCTTTCCGCTATACCACTCTGTATTTATACCAGTATATATAAATGGGTCAAGATCTCTGACCTCCTGTTTATTTCTTCCCATTTTACTCTTTCCTAGAAGCCCTTGGCTAGTTTTGTGCTTCATTGACCAAGATGGGCATTTGTCACTTTATTCAGAAAGGAATGAAAGCTGTTGAATTTGGCATTCCCAGCAGCACTCAGTCTTGGCTAAGCAAACAAGAGTCCTTTCTTGAGCATTTTGTTTGAGAATATACGCACTGGAAGGTGGAGGTTTTCCACAAGAGGCTTATATGTGTTTCTTCCTATACTTGAGTGATGATAAACTTCTTTCAGAATCCAGCAAATCAGACCAAAAGAAGAAGAGGAGAAATAGTATGAAAGCACTTTAAGACTGCTTCTAAGAAAAAATTCCTACCTGACAACTTTGTTTACGTAGGGATGCTGTGGTCAGACTTGGGTAAAGGGAAATAAGTAATTCATTTAATCAACACTCCTATTACATTAGCATGAAAAATTTCAAAACAGCAACAGCAACGAACAACAAAAACCAGTCAAACTATGTTTCCTGGCTTTGATTTTGTAGAACAATATCCTCTTCTCTGTCTTATTAGTGACTACACTGCTGGTCTCTTACGTTCTCTGGTCATAAGCCAAAGTTGTGTTGAATTTTTGGTGGGTAACATCACTCATAGAACATGCAACATGAAACTGGTGGCAAGTGGTGTGTAATTGAAAAATCTTGATATTCTTGTAAGATTATGGTTAACTATTTCCTTAACTTAGGGATCATGCCTCTTTGAATTAATGCACCCTATCCCATAGGTTAGCTTCGAGCCTCAAATGCTTTCTTGTAAGCTGCCGCACCTCAGACAAATAACTTGAGCTCTCTTTCATCAGTATTTTAGAATCTGTAAAATAGGAATACTGTTAGATACCTAATGAACTTATAGTTCTTAAACAAAGTACCATCTTAAAAGTCTTTTATGTAGGAAATATCTGGAACACAGTTGACTAAAAGTAGTCGAAAGTTATACTCTCTAAAAGGTCAAGCTACCTCCATTGTCTAAAGTGAATTTTGTTGTATTTTGCGTCTACCTATCCATCATCTATCCATCATCTATCTGTCTATCTATATGTATCTTTCTCTTTAATTTGCATCAAGAAGTTCTGTGAAGTGCTCGCCTTTGCCAAAGGGAATCAAATATAACTACACTCCCCCATTTCTTTAATAAAACTATGTCCTAAAAGTGATATCAATTTGAGATTTGGTATTTGCAACAGTGCATTTCCTCTGAGAATGGGATTCTAATTCCCCTTAATAAATCCTCAGTTAACTGATTCTTCCCTATCACAGGACATTTTCATTTGGGGACATGCGGAGACCTGGTGGAAGGCTCACCACTGGCGAGGTCTGTGGTTGCCACGACTGCATACTGGCCTCATGGAGCTGGGTGCAGAGCTGCCCAGGCTCCTGTCATCTACCTCCCTGAGGAGAACATTTAAGATGAGCCATGTGTTATGTTCTCCTATTCTGCCTCAGTCTGCCTCTTGTGAAACCTGCTTCTCCTGCGCTGGCATTGGAGTTTCAGTCCACGCCCTGCCATCCTGGACTTTCCATTCTGAAATGACCTTCAATAGACAACAGGACAACTCATGTCTGTGTGATGCGAGGGGAAGGGAAAGGGAAGGGAGGTGCCTATTTCCCATCTGTATTCTCCTGAATAAAAGCAATATCTTCCTTCAACTGCCACTGAAGTAGATATGCTTGTGATGTCTGCTCAATTCACCTTGTGTGACAGTCATGGGTGCCCATATTACTGTCCCTTTACCCACAGAGGGGGCACCTCAGTATTCATAGATTCAAATGTTCCAGTGGATTGAGTCAATCAAATTTGGATTGCAAATGCATCAGTTGTATTTCACAATGAGACCTGCTCTTAAAAAGAACACCACACAAAGATATTTTAAGTTCCAGGGCGTTGGTTTGGATGTGCACCAATGGAAGAGTTAAAGCAGGAAAACACACCTTTAGACTTAAGAAGTGTTTGATTGACACAAGAAGCAGACATATGACCCCAAATGTCCATCCCCTTGACTTCACAGATGCTGCTCCTGCCCTTGTCCAAGGACTGACTGCAGTCCCACCTTGAGGTTCTGGGAGGCACGACTATGTCATTAAGTGAAATACCCACATTTCATTTCACCTGTGCTTTGTTTACCTACCTGCATAGGAAATACCCCAACTAATGAAACACAATGGATTGAAATGGAATAAAAAACCTTTGGTTTATGCTTAAAGAAAAGGATGCTTAGTGACCACTGTACACCCACCCATGGTAGACCAAACAACTTTAAACAGATTCATTTCATCCTAAAAGCAACTCATGGGAGGGAGATGTAGCAACTTCACTTTAGAGCAGAATAAACTGAGGCTCAGATATCCACATGGTTCAGCCAAGACCCTCAAGTTGGCAGCAGCTGTCGGGACCAAGGTCTGAAGCAAGTCAGTGACTTGGAAGCATCAGATACTCTCCTGTGACACACCACATTCTACTCAGCAGTGACAAGCGCGATCTGTAATGTGTTCTTCTGAACACCTGACCACAAGTGAGGCTAAGTTTCTAGACAGATCGTTGGAGCTTACTCATCAAGTGAGCTTTAACAGGGAGTCATTCAAAAACAGGACATAGTGACAGGGACCAGCAAGGAAAACCTATTGCTTTTCTTTTTTCCACATATAATAAGCAACAATTAGGTGAGTTTCTTGTTAATTCAACCCAAGAAGTAGAGAATATTACACTTCTTTAGATTAAGCTCTGGAATCTTTTATTTTTCTTTCTTTCTTTCTTTCTTTTTTTAACACGGTTGACCTTTGTCAGTTCCATGCAAGAGGAACTGATGAAGAGCCAGTGAGCTAGCAAATTAGCTTTGCCGAGCTGTTGACAGGGTCAGTAAGAAATGAAGCCCATTTTAACAAAGATGAACTGGTCTCCAAGGGGCATGAATCCGTTTTGGAGGTTTCAACCTTAAACATGTTAGGAAGCACTCTGGAAACAGATTCTAAGTGTCTTTTCTTAACCTTAGACATTGAACACGTTCCTTCTCTAAGAACCAATTGAAAGGCTGTGAAGTTACCAAATATCCAGGGCGACAGAGCTTGTCACCCACTGCTTGTCACCAGACAGAAATGTTGGGCCTCGATCCTGCCTAAGGTGCTGTCACTGTCCTAGTGTGGAGGAAAGGAGTCACCCATTCACAAGAGAAGAATCTAAGGTATAGAAAGGTTTTGCAACTTCTGCAGCCTTACCCCCACCCTGTTAGAACGTAAGATGTCTCTGGAGGAAGCAAGGTGCAAAGGCTAATTGCTGATGTTCTGGTACTTTCTGCACAAAGCACAGAAATCCTGAGAGTGAGAGCTAGTCAATGACACTCCCCAAACAACTGTCCGTTTTCTGTCTCTTTCCAGAGATTCCACAGGGGCAAGAATAACTCTGGAAGATCTTAATAAAGATGATGGAGCCAGAGGTGGAAGGTCCCTGAATCACCACTTGAAGAAAAACTATCCACCAGTTGAGAACATTTAGTGTGAACTTCATAGGGCAAAAACTGCAGAATACTTGTATAAGTTAGAGGGACATAGATTTAGCCTAGAATTTTCTAATAACTAGAATTCTTCAGGATTAAAAAAAATGTTGCCTTAAGTATGTAGAGAGCTCCCTCCATCAGACCAAACAAAACAGAACACGCCTTATGGATTTGACGCAGAAGTGAGTTATCAGAGGGTAGGTTGTTAGGAGATGGGAATAAAGGGTGGAGGGCCCCTAGCACGCAGTGGTGGAGGGTTATTAGCACTTTGGTGGTCGGTGTGGGGAGGTATGACACACTGAAATAATGTGAACCTGTACTCTTAAAGTGTAATGGTGTGGTAAACCAATGTTACCTCAATTAAAAATAATGCATTAAAAATACTTCTCCTGAATCAAGAAGTGTGTGGGAGTGTATCACTCTAAGTTAACGAGTAGAAAGAGCTAAGGAACCTGGGCTGTGATGGGTGTGATGTGTAGTTCAGTGCAAGAAATTTACAGTGAAATGTAAACCTTAAATCGGTGGTTAATTTTATTTGTCACCTTGGTTGGACGATGGTGCCCAGTTCCTACAAAACAGCCATCAGTCTGGCTGTGACACTATAGACCATTCTTTCAGATCTGATGAGCAGGGGGTAAGCACAATCGGGCTGCTCCCCATAATGGGGGAGCTGACCAAGGGAGAAAGGCAAAGACCACGTGCTTCTCCAAGAGAAGGAATTCTGCCTCCAGACTGCAATACTGAAATTCTGCCGAGTTTCCTGCCTTTGGACTGAAGACAACTCTTTCAATTTCATCTGTTGGCTTGTCTTACTTATTCCACACTTCTCAGCCACCACAGTTGCTGAAGCCAGTTCCCCAAAATAAGCCTTTCTCTTTCTACACAGCTCTACATGCAATGTCTCCATATATAAATATATATGCACATACATATGCACACACATGTATGTCTATGTATGCACATATACACATCTATGTATGCTTGTGTATATGTAGATGCATTTGCATGTGTCTGTGTATAACTATATAGGTATTTACATGTGCATTCATGGATATGTGTATATATGCATATGCATGTGTGCGTACATACATGTATGTGTTCATGTGTAAATATATAGATAGTTGGCATGCGTTTATTATATATGTATACATGCTTACATATACACACATGGGTATGTGTTGTGTACACACCTATTTATATACATGCATTCACCCCTATATCTAAAATCTACTGCCCCTGCTGTCCTGGAGAACACTGACCAGGGCAGGTGTACCGTCGGAGGGAGAGGTGCAGACCCGGAATGAAGGTTTGAGGTGCTGTTACTGACTGACATTGTCTCATCTCTGGACACATGAGAAGAGTGATAAGCAGGATCATTTGGCCACAACCAGTTTGGAGGGCATCTTGCGTCACTGGTTGGGAGGTCCGTGCAGGGCTCTATCTACGCAGACAGTCCCCAGGAATCAGGTATCCACTGCCCATTCCGAGGCTGGTGCCTCCTGCCCCATTGACGTCAGGCTTGCCATTGACCTGCTCTGACCAAGGAAATAAGCTCTGAAGGGGCGCACATCAGTGTAGGCAGGAGTTTTCAGAGGCAGCGTGGAGTTTCCTGTTTCTCTGCTGCCACATACCTGGAATGGAAGACTTGGAGCCTGCACCAACATCTCAAGTCCCCGAAACTAGGAGCAGGGAACCGGGCCCCGGCCAACCCTCTCTGAGCACAAGGCAATGAGCCTCCGGGTTAAAGGTCTGGAGTGGTTTGTTCTGCAGCATTTGTTCATCTATCCTGACATCTATATTTAATATCTGTAATTATAGACTTGCCCAGTTCCAATCCCAGGTCCCATCATGCCAGGGATGCGTCTTTGAACAAAGTAGGTAGCACTCAGTGGTCTCCACTTAAAGAGGGAAAAACGAGTGCTTATAGGAAAGGGCTTAGCTGGTTAATGCACAAGTTAAACACATGAGTCTTTATCTGCCACCTGCACATAAAAGGTAATTAAGAATATTACCATGATTAGAGTGCTTTTAACATCCTTCTTCACACAGTGGCCAAGACGCCATTACCACTAGATGGGTAAGTCAGACTTTTGAGATATTCACACTCAGTATTTTAAGGACTAGCTCCAACTCAGTGTTGGTGGGGAATTTTTGTACTAACAGTAAAGGATATAAATTTAGCCTCAGTTGCCTATTCCATTCTCTTTCTCTTCTGCCTACCTGTTATCTGTCTATAATATATGTCCATTTTTTTATCTTTCTTTCTATGTCACACATCTACTCTCTGCCTGTTTGCCTATCTTTCTATAAATCAATTTATTTTTTTGTAGAACTTTAATAATGTAAACACAATTCTAAGCTGAAGGGGCATATAATAAAGGCCATGGGCTAGATTTTGCCACTGAACACACTTTGCCGATCCTGCTCTAATTAACTGGATAGTGTTCATTTCTTTTCTTTCTTTTTTTTTTTTTTTTTTTTACTGATAGGAAATCTTCACCTAACCTCTTTCCTGGAAGGCATTCAAGACCACCCTGTATGCAGATAGGCATTTGCCTCAGGCACACATCATGCATGCATTCATGTCTTCAATACTGCTTCCCCAAATCTGGATAGCATCATTGACAACTCTCTTAGTTGGTCTTTGCTTCACAAATGTGGATAGTGATACATCTGGTTGGCTCACCCCTCACCAGTGAGCTGAGCTCAGTCATTACTGGAGACTGAAGGACAGCAAATGGAACCAGTTCTTGAAGGGAGATCAGCTTCTTCGTTTCTGTGAACAAATGTTGATGAACCACATGTTAAGATATCAAAGGAAGGCTGGTCTGGGTATCTAGCGTGGCTGATTTGAGAGGACTAGCATGTAGTCAGCATAGGCTCTGCCTTGTCCCTGTGATTGGTGGTCCATGAGGCTATGAATGCTCTGATGAGGGCTTTCATGAACATTTGGATGAAACACATGCTTAAAGCAAACTCACAGAAAATTCCATTGCAGACTAGTCCCTCTTCCCAAAACATATTGCAGGAGTCCCAGCCTTTCAAGTTCCTCCATGAGACAAGAGTAGCAGCAGGAGCGCACATTTCTGTAAGAAAGTTCTGGTGAGTGGTGGTGCCTCTCTACAGGTATGATGTACCATGACTCACGCTGGCTCCGTCTGGCTACTTTGCAATCTTTTCTAACCGTGTTGTCCAACTCAGCGCCTGCCTCTTCTAGTCCTTGGCATTTGCTTTGCAATTCTGTTTGTCCATCTGTTTTTTGTCCTCCTGGCTTTGTGACTTGCCCATTTGTTATATTGTTTTTTTCTTTTGTTTTTTGTCTTTCCTCTTTTTTCCCAATCATTCTGCCACACCAGGCTACTGTTAGATTTTCTGTCCTGGTTCTCTTCTGAAGACACGTAGTGAGAAATTCTAGAACTGGAGAAAATCACAGGGTTTTATTTCTTGAGTGTCAGGTGTCAAGCTAAAGTCTGTGTGTATATAAGCCCACAAGGAACAGAGTGTAGGACTGTAGTCACAGAGAAATTGTCACATGCTCTCCCGACACCATTTTATCACACTGAGTTGAAAGTTTCTTATTGTAATCAATGGATTTATTAAAGAGGTTGTCAACACTTGTGGTTTTTAGGTAAACATAAGAACAGCGTTGATGGATGCCCTTTGAGGTTTTGCCTCAAGTTTTCTACCCCCTGTGTTCGAAAGATTGGTGGAAAAAAGTCTGAGAAACACTGAGCAAGCAAAAGCATGTAAGCAGGAGGAGAGCGGCAGCCCCTAACGCTTCTTCAGCCGCTCCGCCTCCACCATCCTCAGAGTTCATATGTCTCGGTCTGCATAAAACGTGAAGCCTCAGTCCTGCTCTGATCATTTTGACAAAATCAAGGATGAGAGGTTCAAACTAAGGATAGCAGTGATCATGTCATTATCATTAGCTGAGGCAGTTGCTTTGCTATGGACATAGCTGAGGAAGAGGCAGCATCGCGAGCGGGGTGCTGCTGTCTCATTTAGAAGAACACAATCCTGCGTAACATTGTGGGCTGCGTTGTGTTCCGCTGAAAGTCACATGTTAAGGTCCTCAACCTGAGTACCTGAGGATGTGACCATGTTTGGCTGCAGTCTTCAAATGTTAGGTTGAATGAGGTCATTAAAACGGGTCCTCATTCAATGTGACCGGTGTCCTCATACGAAGAGGAGACGAGGACATAGTCACACACAGAAAGGAACTGTGCCCACACCTTGATCTTGGACTTCAGGCTTCATATCTGTGTGTAAGCTTCTTTCTATCTGCCTGCCTGTCTGTCTGTGTATCTTTCTATCTTTTGTCTATCTACTATCTATCCATTCATCATCTACCTCTATCTCTCTATCATCTATCTACTTATCTATCATTTATCTATATCTATGCAATAGATCATCTATGTGATTTATCATCAATCTATTATCTATCTCCCTGCCTACCTATATATCTATCTAATCTATATTTATTTATTTAACCTATCATCTATTATTTATGTATTCATCTATATATCTCAGTCATATATATAGTCATATATAACAGGCATAGACAAGCATTCGATTCAGATATAAAACAGTCTAGAGTAGAAATTTTTCATCAACTTTATTTTCATTATGTTATAATAACATCTTAGTGGCGACGCAGTTTTCCAAACTTTACCCACCTCTATACTTACAATATTTTTACAAACTTATAATCACATCATACCTAGGCAGGAATGTTCTAATATTTCCTATGATCTTTAGAATTTATGTGTTTATAAAAGTGTAGAGAATATTATTAATTCTGCTAAATTACATACTATTTATTTATAGTTATACACTGAACTGTGTTATATTTAATTATTATTTTTATTCATAAGTAAATGTGATACAGAATCATTCTAGAAAAATATACAGAGTAAGAATAAAATCTACATAAGACATTTTAAAATCATTCATAATACTGTCATTCAAGGATATTTGATGTGAATGTTTTTCAGTTAGTTATTTTCATTCTACATTTGCATGAATACCCCCATATACACATAAATACTTACAAATATTTAATAGACTTCTTTTTCTTTCTTCTCTTGTGTTTGTGATCGACACTCATAACAAATTTAGTGATAATAATTTTGCAATAACAGAATTTGCATCTTCCTTTTAAAAGGTTATTGTACCTTTGATTTCTATTTCATATCTAAGTACTGGTTTTATTTTCAGATCTCAGTGGTTGTTATTCTCCAGTTTTATAGTAAGTTGTCTTTTGGTTAAACATGGAGGGCATCCTGCTTTTTTGGAGTTTTCTTGTTAGGTTTAGGAATTCTCCCCCACTGGATCAGTTGTAGATATAACTACTCTAGAGACTCTCAGAGTCCATTTCTCCTCTACATGAGCACCTTCAAGTACCGAAATCTAAGACTCATTGATTAGCAAGACTCACTGGGCACTGGTTGGACAATGTTTACTGACCCTTTACAAGCAATACTCTGTCTAGTTCCTGTTAGTTCAATAAATATTTTTATAATTAATCAATATATTGTCCAGACAAATAATGGGTTCTCTTGGTGGCGGGGAGGAGGGGAGACACCTTGTTAGGAAAGTATAGAGGGAGGAAGAAGAGACAGGTGGCTGCAGACAGCATCTGGACAAGACATTAGGAGTCTGTTTCTCCCTCATTTCTGCCAGTGACTTTCCATCATAAGAAATCTGCCATCCTTGACCGCCTGGAAGCCCTAAGCCATGATGATCTGAATCTAGGCACTGACACAGATTCACCGTGAAACTTTGTGTCAGCCAGTTAACTCCTCTGAGCCAACCTTTCTTCTTGGAGCTGATACGCTGCAGCTTGCTCAAAGGGGCTGCTATTAGGTTTAAATAAGATGCTAGGTTTAAAGGTCCAAACATTTTAGCATGCCCAGAATAAGTCCTCAAGAGAGAAATTTCCTTTTCTTTCTTTCAAGTCAAAGGAAACTTCTAATTGCTAGATAGCCTACGCCATTTCAATTTCAAGTCAGCCATTGGGGAGCATTCTAAGTGGGCGGTTTTGTTGCTGGTGGTGCTGTTTGTGCCATCACTCTCATTGTCATCACTGTCACCATCTTTATGATCATCACCATCAACATCATCGCCATCACCTTCCTCATCATCGTCTTCCTCCTCCTCCTCCTCCTCCTCCTCCTCCTCATTCTCTCACCACTGTCATCATCATCATCACCTTTCTCATCATCACCCTCATCACCATCAATACCTCATTAGTATCATCATCATTACCTTCCTCCTCTGCCTCCTCCTCCTCATCACTGTTGTTACCATCATCACTCTTGTCATCATCATCACCTTTTCATCATCACTCACCAACACCACCATCATTATCATCACCACCATCAACACCATCATCACCATCATCATCATCATCATCATCATCATCATCATTTCTGTGTATATGAATCTAAGTTACCCATCAGCAGACCACTTTAATTTCCAGGCCAATTACATATCTTGAAATATTAAAGCATGAAGTTATATGCAAGAGAGGCATGTCATTCCATAGATATCAGACATGAACCTGCATCATCTAGATATGGGTTTGTGTTCCTGCATCTCCACTCCATGTCCCCTCTGCCCAGCAGTCTGTACTAAGTGAACAGACAATTTTGAGAGGAAAAATTTTCATATTTATTATAACTGACTCTCATACGTCCTGCGACCAGCCTGCCAATCTCTTCCCCACACACACCCCCAGCCCCCACTCACAATACACCAGATATCTCAGGTACATGGTATGAACTGGAGTCCAGAACCTGTCATGGTTTGTAACCATCCAGTTGGGTGCCACATCTCTAGAATTTATTATTTCCCCTTCCACGTCATTTCACAAAGGGTTATATATGAAATGAAAGGTAAAACCAAAGGAAGGAATGAACATGGAAATGTAAAGCTCAGGTGTCATTACGTTCCCAGTTCTGTACCTTGAGGGATTTTTGGAAATGATGTGTAAGTGGCTGTACCTGCTCTCGGTACCAGTTACAACACAATCTTTCAGGGCCAGTTAATGCTTCATAGGATCCTTTGTTCCTGGGCATCTCTTTGTTCACATACATACTAAGTGTCTACAGCTCAAAATAAACTCTGCTGTTAAAGTGCTTAATTTTGATATGGAGTCAAATAATCATACTGAATTTGTGAGCTGATAGACCAATCTTGGAGGGTCTTCTCCTACCCAGAGGTAACGTTTCCTAAACTCAGCCTTCCATGAGAAAATTTGGGTGAGTAACATTTTCCCAAATAGACATATTTTGAGCCTGTCAGTGGAATAATGGATTTTCTATGTAGAATATGCAGCACTTTGTATGTTTTTAATATGTTATGATTATCAGGGGGTTAATTAAGTACATCTTGAGTCTTCAAATTGGGATCATTGTCATAAATTGGATGCTATGGATTTGACTTTGATCAGTGGCTTTAAGGACAAGCCCTCACCACTTGTGACTTGAAGTAGTTATCTCTCCACTGAGCTATTCTAAGTGACATGAAATTGACCTCCTTGTGTCAATGACTTCCTGGCTCATCTCATCACCCAGTTCTGCTGCCCAGAACCACCTGATACTCTTTTGAGTCCAGCAATGAAGCTCTAAAAATCAACCTGTGATGAACTAGAAGCTTCCTCTGCACTGGGTAGGGCTTGACGATTATTTGTTTGTCCCTCCACCATTGTCTGGGGGTACACGAGAGATAAAGAGCTAGGACTCAGGATCTGGAAATAGAGGGGAGAGTGAAGGATAGTTCAGATATGGAAAGTGTCTGAGAAGACAGTGCCCAGGACTCAGAGATAGATTTTGGTGCCAGGAACCATACAGTATAGAGAAGATTTTTGTTCTCACTTCTGTGCGCTCCTTCTGCCCAGCTGCATATCCTAGAGTCAAATAGTGATAGAAATGCTTGTGCAAGAGATTTGTGGAGAAAGAACCTTAAAAAAGAGGAAAAGACTGATGGAGTCATTCCAGGCGGAGTCTAGTTTACACCAGACCCCATGGGGAGTTCTGCAGTATGAATTATAACTACAGCTGTCCCTGGAAACAAGGACAACAGCCTTTAATTCCCACACATTAGTCAGTCATTAGTGGAAGGTCACCTGTGTTGTGGGTAGGTGGGTAGATGATGTCATGTCTGGAGTGGGGACGCCATCACCAAAGGGTGATTGCCCACAGAATGACACACAGTCAGCAGCAGCCATGGGTGCTCCAGCCGGGGAAGCAGCTCTGTGCATGGCACCCCACGTACCCACTACACTGACCCTTCCTTTGGGTCCCTGGTGCATATTTGTTCCCACACTGAAATTCTCCAAGGATTGCCTGGAGAGAATCTGAGCTCGATTCTGCATCTGACAATCTCCTAGGACTCTGATTGCCGAGTGCATATATTACTACCTCAATAATCACATATGTAATGCATTTCTTGTTCAGTTTGGTAAGGACTGCGTTCTGTGTCCCTTGTGCCCAGGACAATGTCTACCTTACAGAACATACACAATAAAATTTGTGGACACACACGGCACACAGATATAGTTTCACAGACACATAATATTTGGAGACACCAAGTAATTCTTTGAAAAGCAGCAGTCTAAGTTCCTGTTAAGAGAAAATTGGTTATAACTGCAAAATAATATCCTTGGGTGTGCAATGGAGTTGGCGTCACCCACCATTTTCATCCTTACACAGAACAGATGAGTCCCTTTGGGTAACTGTCCCAGTTGCTGACTGAATAGAGAAATGGAGTCTGCTACAAAATGACTGACATCTCAGATAGACAAAGACCTAGTGGAAGATTTTTAATGAAGGGATTTCTTCAACACAGACCACTGTAGATATTTAGGCCAACCTTTTTTTCCCAAAAGTGGTCCAAAACAAAATTCCCCAAAAGTGGAGGAGTGTGACTTTCCTTAGATGATTAAAGCAAGGGAGGGGAGCCATGCCCCAGTGTTTACACAGTAAAGGAACATTATACAGGACCTCACATTCCTTCTTTTCATTCAGGGCACACTGCGTATGGTCCACACTCGATCCCAAGGTCTCCTTCCATCTATTGCTCAAGTTGAAGCTGACAAAACTCTCCCTTCTCTTTGGTCTTTGTTGACTTCATCCTCTTCCTGTTCTTTGATCATTCTCATCTCCGTCTGTTCAAGACATAAGGCAAACAGGTTCAAGTGCAGCTGACTTGAATCATTGTCTCGGGTAGTGATATACTCATGTTCTCATGGTCCAAACTGTCCTTGGATTTAGATGCTCTTTGATTTTAGTCTAAAGCTTCTTCCTTGCTCATTTTTACTTCTGCCCCATGTATGCACACAGAAAGGAAAATCTTACATTCCACAGTATCTCACTTCTGAGGTCACTGAAAGCATATTGACTCCATGAAGTCATGTTCAAAGCTAGGACTCAGGACGTGGAAATAGAGGGGAGAGTGAAGGAGAGTTCAGATATGGAAGAGATCTAAAATGATAATGCTCAGGACTGAGGATATAGCTTTTATGGAAATGCAGCCAAGAAGAGCTTCTGGGATTTGGTGCGAGTATGGGTTATGGAACTTCTCAGAGCCAAAAAACTCATCTTGTCTGAGAAGCACTAAGTGACTCAGTGATGCAACACAAGAACCTGGAGAGAGAGAAGTATTCCTAAAAGGCAGGATTGAATCAGCAGGTTGGGTTTATGATTCTGGGTGCTAAGCTGCTCATGCCTGGTTTTCCAAGGAGCTTCTAAACTTTGGGTCCCAATAATGTTCTTTTAAACAAGATACATAGTGACTGAATCTAAGCTTAGGGTCAAGTTCATTGGTGAGAAGTTGATGTATAGGTGAGCCAAAGTTCATCATTTGAATGCTGAAGCTTTTGAAGGTCATCATCACCATCACCACCACCAGCAGCACCATCATCATCATCTAATCTAGATTATCCCACAGTTTTCACTATGCTTCAAGTAGAAGATTCCCTCCTCAGACAGTTTTACATAAAATAGGATTGTATTGGCTCATATAATTTGAAAGTTTATAGTTATCTAGCTTGAGGTAAAGATAGATCGAACAATTCAAATACCACCACATGGAACCTCTTTGTCTCTGTTAACTGCCTTTCACAGATTGGACTTACCTGACTCCATGTCTTAGCCCTGACATTCAGAATCCTTCTTCACTGGTTTCCTTATTAAAGGCTACAGCAGTTTCAGCCCTCATAACCTCATACCACAGCATCCAGAAGAAGATGCCTGAGAGAGACTCTGGAAGAGAGAGGCAGGAGGCAGGTTCTCTCTCTCAGAATCCTCAGCAAATATATCCCATTTCACTGGCTGCGGTGGGTTCTGTGTTCCTCCCTGCACCAACCACAGTGACTGAAGGGGTGGGTTCAAAATTGGTGAAGCCAATGAGAAAGCTCATCCATGCAACTGGGGGTGGAGGGATCAATCATATTCAAATCATGGGTCTGAGAATTAGAGCGATGCCCCCCAACCATGCTAAGTGCTATTACCAGAGGATGGTTGGTTGAAGGAAGGAGAACTAGTACCTCAAGTCCACTGCTCTGACCTTCTCATCTCTGATGTCGTCCTCTGCGTCTGCCTGTTCTCCAGCCTCGCTGCCCGTCTGGGACTACACCGTCTGTGCCAGTGTAAGAGCTCTCCTGATCACTCCCTGGGGCCCCTCTGCTGCCCTGTGCAAACGCCCCTAAGAGCCCTAACAAATGCTTACTGTCTCTCAGAACACACACGAACATATTGACTTGCTTGTTTCCTTGGGACCCTAAACTACTGGACTGTACATCTTTAAAAGTAGGAAAACTTATTTCACAGTGTTGCCAAGAGGAAGGCTAGAGTCAGGCAGTAGTAACTGTAAAGGTATTTGAACGGTGAACAACATAGGGATGGATGAATAAGTGACAGAATGAATGGGTGAATGATGAAATGAATGAGTTAGTGACCTGGACTTTCATCTTACCCAAGAGAAAGAAAGCAATGTCTTGTTTCCTACACTCTGTGTGAGCTAGGGGAGCTGGTGTTTTCCTAACTACCAGTCAAAACTGATAGAGACTCCGGTTTTGCAAAAAGCATTGTTGAAACTTACAAAGAAACTGATGTAACACTGTAAGAAAGGATTGGGGCACAAAAATATCAAATGAATGCTGTTAATGATGATTTAAATATCAATCCTAAAGGACTTTTTCGGCCCAAATGACTACAGCGAATTCCAAATGACAGACCCTGTATAAGCAGGTAAAGGCTGACGACTGACCATGACACACTGCCAGATGGATGAATCAGGCCCCATGCCACTTCTCAGGACATCCCTCCTCGGAGCTGGTGATCCAGAGACATGTGTGAGTCAAGGGGTACATGCAAGGGCCTCAGAAAGCAAACTCCCCAAACCATTCATTGCTACAGCATTGTGGAATTTGAGTAGAAGCTAAAATTTACCTGACGTTCAAATACAAGTCCACGTCAACATCACAATCTGTATCAGAAGGGAAGCTTTGGCCACTGTCTCTGAGGACATCAAGCAGGACATGCACATCCAATAGCTCTGGGCATCTTCCAGATGCCTTGACCTCCCAGAGTCCTGACAGCACCCTGTCCACCCAGCCAGAAAGAAGGCTTGACTTCATCTGTTTTGCAGAAGAACATCCTGATGCTAATACAAATGGCTCAGAGTTACAGCATGCTGATTGTCCACCGAATGACTGCAACTCAGGTGGCTACTTTTATATTCTTCAACACAGTTTCATCTGCCTCCTATGTCAAATGAGAATAAAGTATTTTTAAAGTGACTTTTTTTACAGATGAACTTTGGCCAGAAAGCCAGAGACATGCTTCACACCCTTGCCGCCTGCCTGCCTGCCTGCGTGCGTGTGTGTGCCTACCCGGGCCTGTGTGCGCCTGTAGTGAGATGTACGTAACAAAAATCAAACAGACAAACAAAAAAACATCCCCTGGAAGTCAAAAGCAGCCATTTCCCAGCCAGCTCCTGCAGAGCCCTTCTCTTTATTCCTGAGAGGTTCAATTAACGGGTGTAAGTCATAAACCAGTGCATTTTCTCCCTCGGATGATGCATTGTTTTTAATCTCACTGCCTTGTATTATATCACATTCCTATAATTCTTCCGACAGGAAAAGGCTTGTTTCATAAAAATATAGTCCCCGGCATTTGAAATATAAGTTCACCAGCAGGCAACATATATATCACTGAGCCGGCAAACTCACTCACTCACTTAATCCACTAAACTTCAGGTGTTTCCTATATTATGTGAAATGGCTTGAAGCAGGCAGGTGCTGCCAGCACCCATCATTGCTTCTTTGCTGGAGAGAGACAGGGAGAGGGGAGGGAGGGGTGGAGCATCCCTCGGCGGATGCCGCACTAACATGTCTTTCATTATCACCCGGTGTCAGGACACAGGGTAATGTTCATTGTGCATGCACCATAAATTACTATTTACCTGACAGTGCCTTTGATAAGCCCGTCTCCTCGCTCCCTTTCTGTCCACGCAGCACGGAGCAGCGAAGCCCCTTTGCCTATAATTCTTATTAAGGTGATACCTTTTCTGAATAAGAAAGTACACACGTCCAAAGCCGGCACTCTCTGGGGTTTTTGAGGGACATTGTTTTTATTGGTTCTCTTTTATTTCTTCCACCCCGCTGTGTTTTAATGCAATAGTGACTTCTGTGTATACAACTCTCATATTGAAATGTCGGCGGCTGCAGATATATGCAATATTAAAGAGCGCTTATGAATTTTTGACATCTAATTAGTCGTTACCCAGTTAACATGTCAGGGCTCAGAGGGATTAGGGAGGCAGCCCTTTCTGAATAAGTTACAGTGAGGCTCTGTCCTTTTCATGCATTCTTCTTTAATGTAGGTGGTGATTATTTGGCTGTGATTAATTGATGGAGCTCATTGGTCTGGCAAGTGGTACCCGCTTCACCATTCCTCACTTCTATTTCTCTCTGTAGGGCTCTCACTTCCTCGGAAGGATCCCTTCCTTCCAGACTCTCTCCCCGTGCCTGGTCTTGACCTGGTCTGGGTGGTCCGACAAACAGGTCAGCCTGCACCAGCCACGTCTTCCTGGGAGCCCGCATCCTGCATCCCTGGCCCGGCGCACCTGGAAGTGGAGGACACGCAGGAGCCCCAAGGTGGCGGCCTGCCTGCCCTTTCTCCAGCACATCTTTCAAGCCCTGCTCCCGCGGCTGCCTTTAACACCTGTGGCACCCCAAGGTTCAGTTTCCTCCCAGGTTCGGCGGATGCCAAGACACCAGGTGACATGCGAGCTTGCAGCCCCTCCTGCCATTGTCTCCAGCTGTGGGGCTGCGAAGCCACATGGGCAGCGATGCCCAGCCTGATAGTGCCAGCTCTGCCCTCAGGGTAAGTAACACCAGCCTCAAAGGGGCAGCAATGTGAGCGGACGCTGGGCGAGGATGCTGGCTGCGCCCCCGCGGCACACAGCTCAGGTGTGACATGGGGGCTGGGACGCAGGCTCTCGCGGGCACCACACTCCAGGACCCCCGGTGCCCCAAGGCCTCCGCCTGCCCCCACGGTGCCCACCGATGGGACCAGCGCCTGTGTCTCTTGCCCTCTCTGGGCTGGTGAAACTCGCTCCTTTGCCTGGGATGTGAAGACTGGCAGGCTCTGTCCTTTTTAAGATAAAACAAGTCACAGGATACTTTATGACCTCCACTCTGTTTACAAGGCTACAGAGAGAGGTTTCCTTTTCTTCAGCTCATGAGCCGCTGCATCCACCCATGCACACGGGGAGAAGCACACACAGGTGCTTGGGGAGAAACTCACACATACGCACAGGGAGAAACTCACACAGGCACACATCATGCACATGGGGGGAACACACACAGATGCACACCCATGCACACACCCTTATGCACAACCACACACACACACACCCCTATGTACACAGGCAGACACCCAAGCAGACACCCAGGAACACACATGCACACAGGCAGACACACACACCCGTGCACACACCCTCACGCACACACAGGCACACGCGCTGTGCACACACACACATTCCCATGCACTGACACACACACACGCGGATGCACGCATCCCATGCTCACACAGATACACACGCATTTTTTCCCGACACTAACGAACAAAGGCTTTGTCACCACGCTCTCCACCCCAGCCTCCTGGTCTTATGGGCGAATCGTTACTTTTGGCTAAACAGAATCCCGCCCCCTAACAAACTCCCACCCTCAAATCTGTAATTGGGGCAGTACCAGAGCTCGGCCAGTTCTCTTTTTCAATGCACCAGTTCTGGACAAGCCCCCGAAAATGTATAATTAGAAATAAACCTTCACCTATATCAGCTGGCCGGGCTTTTAATTACTGCACTTGATGTCAATCAAGGCCAGTGCCAGGGGCGTGTGTTAGGGGCAATTTCAGAGACATTTGCGGACATAAGCTGCTCCCTTTTCTATTATCTATGTTTAAAAGGGGAGGGGAGGGGAGGGGATGAAATGACAGCCAGGAGGGAGAGGGAGAGGTGCTCCCTGAAAGAAAAATGGGGAAGGTGTTTTCCCCAAAGGGCAGTGTCCTGAGGGGCTGAGGCCCTGTTTCTGGCCAGGAGGTGATGAAAGGAGGGGAGGAGGTCACCCCAGGACTCCTGTGGGGCCAGGGCAGGGGCAGATGGGGGGCAAGGAGAAGGAGGATGGGGGAGATGCTAAAAGGAAAAAAATCAGTTAATGCCTATTCAGTTTCCCTCCAAGGCAGATTCTATCCGAAGGAAACACTGAACTTTGTAGTTTTAGCAGCAGCTGAAATTTAGAATTATTGTTTCCTTCTAACAGAAGACTCATTTTCCACGGCCGCATTTGCAGCATAATAAGCTTTTTGTTATTTTTTCAATTAGAGTCAATTGACCTAACAAAATGCTTGGCAATTAAGTGATTTTTGTAATGGTCCGGGGTAATTTAGTGGAGCTTGTCAGCTGTGTTTCATGAAGCCGAGTTGTCTTTTTTTTTCCACTGCCTCTCTCTCTCCCTCTCCCTCTCCCTCTCTCTCTCTCTCTTGAGCATAATGGCTCATAATTTCGAAATCTTTTCCTTCTGTTTCCCTCACAATAATTCGCAATTACAGGAAGTAGTTGGAGGTGTTTTTTTTTTTCTACCTTGCCTTTTGAGTCAGTAATTTTAAATAAAATGTACATACTTATAAAAAGGCAGCTATTACTGAAATCACTTTTTGTGTAAACTCAATTATTTTATGAATAGTGACACCAGCTTCTACTAGGTCTTGCCCCTGAAGGCTGAGGAGTTATTATCTTCAGGGGAAAAGGTCTGGAACATTCAGAACACTCTTTCCGAATCAAAATGACATTCAATAAGGTAAACAGGACTTGAGGCAAGCAGGAGGCTTTGGGGTTACCTGGTCAGGAGGATTGGCAGCTGGCTCCATCTCCAGCCTGCTGATGGCCACCCTCTCCCTGCAGCAAGGACTGGACTCCCCTGTCCCATCCTCTGATTTATGGGGGGATTCCTCATTTGCCTAATTGATTCATTTTCTTAAAACAACATCTGGAGTTGCATTGCCTTTTTAAAAGACTTCCGTTAGCTCTGATGAGTGAGTCAGATGTTCCTGCATTGTCTTACTCTCTGTTTATACCTATATTTAAAAAAAAAAATCCTCAGTAGGTACCTGCATGAGACATACACATATTTAAACATCCAGGAAGCCACACGCGCCCTTGTACTTTCTAATTCCACAAAAGGATGCAAAGCGAGTGGTGGTGAGGATTTATGTTATCAAGATTCATCTTTAACCTTGAGGAGGTTCGTGCCTACTTTTGCGTTCCTGTGTGTGTTTTAAGATGGTTTCGGGTTTCCACGCCCGAGTTAGAGTCCCCTGTCTGACTTCACTTTCTCCGTTGTGAACTGCAACTTAGAATCAACCCACTTGGCTCCGTGGCAGGAAATTCTCCAGTAGGGGGCAGTAGAAGAGCAAGCCAGCCAGACCCCAGTGGGGCTGGCGTCACCAGGGGCAAGACCACCAGCTCCGGGAAACTCACCTCCTCCTAGCTCACACGTGGACACGGTCACAGAGTCTTTGGACTGATCACTGGTTTTGAATCCGTCTCCCAATTCTGTCTGGATAAAGGCTAATCAAACGCTCCTCCTTGTCCTTTTAGGGTTTCTGTCTTTCCCCAGGGGTGCGTTGAAAGCTGTGGGTATTGGCAGCAGGCTGCTAGGAGCCCTGGGCCATCACTGCCCGGGGTGGGCAGGCAGTTTCAGGCATGGGAGTTTTCTCAGATTCCGGAGGCTCCTGCACAGCTTGAGGAGACAATGTCCAGTGACACTGGACTCCTGCTGGTTGGTTTCACCCCTGAATTCGAACAGCATTTCTTTTTACCGGCATCTCAATATCCTCAAGTCTAAATCGAGGAGGTCGCATACATACAATCTGAAAACCAGCCATGCATTCATTATTTCGCTATGCTGCGATTCCACCCATTTTTTATTATATGCATGTTTATAGGCAGAAGACATATTCTGGGTGTTAACAGGGTGACCGTATTCCTGCATTTGATTTGAACTTTAGAAATAAAATGCAATCTTGGTTCAGCTCCAATGTTTTTCTTTTCTTTTCTTTCTTTTTTTTTTTTTTTTTTAATTTTAGTTGCCTTTTGTAACCTCAACCAAGGTATAAAGAGAAATTGGAGGTTTAAGCTTCCTTCAAGGTTTTCACTGAGACATGGCCATGTGATTTCCACAATGACACTTTACGTGAGTCTTGGACATGGACCACGCTGGGTTTGGCTCATATAGAGTCTTAGTCGGTGTGGTCTGGCCCTGACTGGGGCCGGGCCCACCTCTCAGTTCATCCACGGCGCCTCTCGTTTTCCTTCTGTAGAAGCTCCAGTTCTGAATAAGCATCTTGCAAAAGAAAGAATCCAAAGCAGAAAGTATTAAATCTTCATCCCACACCATAGGAGAGATGTAGTTATTAAATTTCAGCTGCTTATCAAACTGATATGAAAGTCGTTTTGCATGATTGCTTTGCATCCGTAAATCTTCTGCTTTTATTTGCAATGCATCTCCGTGCTTTCTTATTAGAAAAATACTCAAAGGATAAAAAAAAAAAAAAAAAGCTGATAATATTATTCAGTTTTGGCAATTAGGTAGAAAAAACAGTCCAAGAAGTGCTTCTTTATTGCAGCTGGTAATAATATCGGGGCCTCTTGATAGTAGCCCGTACTGATGCTGCCCGAGGAAAGGTGAGACCTGCAGCAACTTCTAATCTCCTGGTGCTGGTTCTACTGGGTCCAGCAGGGGAGGCCACATCCAGCCTTTTCTTTGACACATAGAACTCTGTTTGCACAACATGTAGAAATACATGGGGTCCCTTCTACCTCCTCTTGATGACATGTCTACTGTGTCACTGGACCCTGAAAAGAAACTCACCTTCCGTTCAGCCTCTCTTCTCTGAGTATTTCTCTGCATGTGCTGGCCTAATAGCATCTAAAGATATGTTAAGGCCTCAGGATGGGGCTCTGGGCAGACATCCACCCACCATGGAATTTCACCTCTACTCTAGTCCATCGTCATAGTTTGCCTTTAGTCGGCCAATGTGTGTAAAAGGATAAAAGAGGTATATGTTTGCATACATGAAGATGTGTTTTCTCACCACTTCTGTCCGTGGTTGGAGCAAGGTCAGCAGGATTTATTTTTACCTTCTAGCCACTTTTGTAGACCTTCTTTTATTTAGCCCTCTGGACAGCGTTATGAGATAGAGACTCCTTTTTCTCGCTTGGCAGGCTTGGGACCTGCAACTCCTAGAGGTGAAGTGATGGGCTCAAAGTCACATGGCTAGTACAGGGCAGCTGTGTGATGTGAGTCAAACTAGGTCCATTTGGCTCCAAAGAGGACGCCATTTTGTTCCCAGCTGACTGGCAGCGGCCTCATCTCCCAGCCATCTCCCTGGCCTTTGTTTTCCAGAGGTCAAAGACCAGCCCCAGGGTGGTGCACGACCAGGTCACAGGAACACCAGGTACATCCCGTCCTTCTGGTGGAAATACGAGAAGTGCAGTCCTGCCGGTCAAGGTCTCTGAGTCCTCTCCTCTCCACCACCTTTCAGACCCTTCCTCTGCCAGCCCGGCTGTGATGCAGGGGAAGGAGGGTGATCCTGACAGAAGGGAGATACGCCTCTGAAATCCAACCTTGGAAAACCAACAGAGATCTCAGCAGAAAAGGGTGGCCGTGCCCAATGGAAGATACACTTCTGAAAATCAAGACCAGTCATGACTAAGTCCACACGATGTATTCAACGCTCACTCCGAGCAGAACCTGGTTCTGGGTGCTTGGAGTGATGACAAGGGACAAGATCCTTCCTTTCTTCCTCCCTCCCTTCCTTCCTTTCTTTCCTCCCTCCCTCCCTCCTTTCCTTCCTTCTTGTCTTCAAAAAAACAAAAAGCAGATACCCGGTCAAAAGACTAAAAAGACACTAAATCAGTTTCATTGACAGTGTTAAAAACTATACATGTAATCAGCTGAAATGAGTTGTTTAAAGCGGGACTTGTCGTGCTGCACACTGAGCGCACCCTCTGCTGGATGGGACCTGGTCCCCTCCAGGTCAGGGAGATGGAAGATGATGCCCCTGAGTCTGGTCAGCACCAGCATGGCCTGTGCCTGTTACACAACCTGACACTCTCTCTGGTGTCACGTTGTCTGCAAGCCGACGAAAGCCTAAGCTTCATTCAGCTTCTCGGTTCTCACAAAACAGGCACCTCACTGAAAGGAATCAAAACGAGGTCGCGGCAGAAGTGCTGGGGTCCCATGCACGAAGCCATCCCCTACGCGGGGCCGGCCTATCCTTCTCCACTTCCCTCTCGCGACCCCACACCATCCTCCTTGCCCTCTGTCTTTACAGAATGTGTTCCCACCCAATGGGTCCCCTATCTCATCGCTGCTTTGTTCTCTTCCCTGTACACAATTCTCTCCCAAAGGAGTGAAGCTAGAAAGTGAGTCACATTCACGGCTTTATGTCCACTCCTACGTCACCACAAGCACTCAGTATTATTTTTCAATATACGAACTTCCACTCACTCTAGGTCTCAGTCTGGTGGGCTAGCACCCATCTTTTTGTGTTATTCTTTCCTTTTAAATTCTTCTAGCCAGCATCATCATGGTATATACCTAGCTGGTAGAAAAAGGAAGAGAAAAAAAAACAAAAACAAAATCAAAGGAGAGAGAGGACACCAGTAAAGACTGAGGATCAAAGTATTCAGTTTGGCATTACTATCTTTGCATATGTGAAAGTATATGCCTATGCCTATCCACCCCATAAATCTTTGAGCTTGATTTGTAATGTGGGGGTGTACTTTTTGTAGGTTGTTTTACAGACAAAAAGGGATTTTAATGGCCAAAGGCAACTTACAGATTGGCAAAATTGCCAATATCTAATATAGGGAAACAGACACAGCTGAAAATATATGTGCAATGAGTCAAGTATAGATTTTATTTTTAAAAACATATTTTGATTAATTTCAGGTAGTTAATTATCTCCTCAATTTAACAACTATTTTTGTTTAAGTGACAGCTTTTGAAATATTTGACTCTAATAAACCTGCCCTGAAAACTTGTTATGCTATTAATTTGATAATACTTTTTAAATGGAATGTTCATTTGGTGAAGAAAACCCAGTGCTCATTGAAAAAGTCAGTCCCTTTTAACAATAGGGTCCAAAATATATTTTCTGCTTTCACTACCAAAAGGGCTGGGTGAAGATTCCATCCCACTGTCTGTTGATGGCCTGGAGTGATGATTTTTCGAGAGTGGGGCTCTTGGATGAGCGCCCCAGGCTAGAGTCAGACAAAGTCCATGGGACTCGGCCATGGGACTGACCTTTCTACAGTTTAAACTTGACCGATAGCCCTGATGCTGCTGAGTGACAGGTTTGTCATGTGTAAGTAGGACTTCCTTGCATTAAAGCTTCTCTGTTCCATCAGCCACAGGAGGAGACGAAGACACGGTGACATAGGACAAAAAGACTTTCCCTCTCCCTAAGGCGTGCTGTGTGGAACCGTGGCCTGCGTCAGGAAGTCTCGATCCTCAGCCGAGTCCAGTAACTGCTTTCCTGCTCAAGCACCATACTGCAATGATATACTGAGAACTGGGGGCGAGCATTCAGAGTCTCTCCTTTTCCAAAGGTTAAAAACTTGGCTGTGGATGAGTTCTTGGAGTTTTGGAAAATGGAAATCGGCAAGCCTGGATCCAAGGAATGTTGTGTTCTCATCCAGCCTGATTGCTCCTCTGGAGAGGAGGTCAAGTATAGACACGTGACCGTGTGCTCCCGCACCCGCACACGGCAGTGTCTGTCTGCAGGAGGACTGCAGGCAGGAGGGTGCCTTCAGCTGGAGAGACACAATCACACAGAAGGAAAAACGTGGACACCTTGAGTGCAGCTCTCCACTCCATCTTCAGGTGCCTATGACTATCAGCAAGTCACGCCATCTCCTTGACTCATGGGTCCTACAGCGAAGAGAGTGATACAGACACAGACATCTTGGGGTCGTCAGAGATGAGTCTACTGCTAGTCTATTGGAAAGTATCACAAAATTGGCCCAGGCACACAGCAGGTGCTCGGGGAAGAGAGGCAGATGATGACCAAGATGACGAGGGCCCTAGAAGTTGCCATGCAGTTTCCTCCATACACAGGCTTTGCAGGACAACAGGCAATTTCAGCTCAGAAGCTGGAAGTTGGGGACCCGAGGACTATGAGTCACCACTTTGCTTCGTGCCTGTCAGTTCAGTTTTGAGAACCCACAGAAATAGAAATGTTCTATCAGACTAGCTCGGGTTGCCATCTGGCCCACACATTTTCCTGGCACGGCCCGAAGGCCAGCGCTGTTGCTCCCCCTCCAAGCAAGCCCCCAGGTTTATCAGAACAAAATCTGGTGCTAAAATGCATGCCCAGCGTCCCACATTACTGCCATTAGCATATCAGTAGTAGTTACCAGGCAATTAATGTGAATCGTAATCTGGGTTAGAGCCCTTCACAGGGATATTAGCTACACCCACATAAATGGCTAGGCTGCTCTTTAATAAACAGCGGCAGTACGTGAACGTTTCCCGAAGGCCGTCGCTCTTGTCAGCTCGTTAGCTTTCTCTCGGAGATCTGCTTATCCTGCAGTTTTCCTCGGGGAAACTGAGGCTGGGAACCATTGAGACAGATCCCAGGTCATACACGAATATGCAGAAAATCTGGAATTAGAAGCTCTGTCTCAGACTGCTGCTGGAGCCAGCCCTGAAGACCCAACATCGGGAAGAGAGTCAGACAGGCATCAAATAGCGCAGTATCTGGCTCCAGCTCCAAGGATCACGGGCTGGCAGGGTGAAAAGGACCTTGGCAAATATAAGCCTTTCACTCTATCAATGAGGAAACTGAGGCCCAAGGAGTAGAGCATGATTTACCCCCACGAACAGATCTGGGAAGCAGATTCCACATGGAATCTCATCTCCTGGTTCCTTTTTGTGGTTCATCTTGAGCCTTGAAAGTAAAGGTTTTAAAGTTCTCGGAACTGAAAACCAAATGACTCTGTTTGTTGAGGGTGTCTTCATAGATCTGTTCAGCTCCACAACATGATCTCAAACCGCCATTTCCCCATGGCCTATTTAACTAGCTCAGACACTGAGGAGGAGCTGTTATGGAAAAAAACAGGGTTCCTCGATTCCATGTATCAGTCAGTTACTGAATCTGGAATATTGGAGGTTCACACAGGAATTAAAAGCTCCATGATTATGGTGATGGTGATTACTGGTCCTTCTGACTCTTACCTTGAATGTAAGCACCTGTGCCGATGCCCAACTAGCCGTGAGCCTCGAATGCTTTGAACTCAGGAAATCCATTGAGACTCACATTTGAAAGATTGTCATTTAAGAAACTTAGACATAGTGGCATTTTTACAGGGTTTTAATGCATTTATTTTGTAGCAGGTATTCCTGATAGAGGAAAGTTTGCTGAGTTTTCTTCCAAGTCCCTGGCCAATTTACAGAAGCTTGAAGTGCCTAAAAATATAAACTGCCGACATAAGAGAAGCTGTAACAATCATTTTCCCTTTTCACTGCACTCTTTCTAGAAGTTAGCAAGTCCACACCACACGAGACATTTCCAAACTTTCCCAGCCCCAAAACTCCCTGCAAGGGAAACAGATTTTCAACCACTTTCTCCAAAGTGTCTGCAATGTGCCAGGTTTCACCCAGTTTTTGCTGTTAGATTCTTACCTCTTGAATCGGGGTTTCCATGGGAAGGTCCCTGGGAAGGAGATTTGCACAGAAGGGTGAGGATTTACTGTCTCAGAGGCCATGAATTAATAGTCGTCCTTGAATGCAAATGGTAACAATGGTCGGCATCGTATAAGTCAAGGAGAAAAGCAATCATGACTTCTCAGCGTCTGGAATAACATAGCACCTAGAAACAGAGCCAGACAGAACCAGGTGAGGGTCTCTGGTGGGATGAGAACTTCCTTGAATGAAGAAAGTTTAAATAGCCGGGAAAGAATGAGAACAGGCAAAGAGATTTGGCCAAAAGCTAGAAGACATGTGCTGCTCTCGGAAGCATTGGGCTTGATGATGAACCCTTATAATTCACAGGGTTCGAATTGGAGAAGTGAGTTCTTATCAATGCACAGTTTGGTTTCGGCTGTGTCCCTCTTTGATCTGATCATCTGTGTGCATTTTTATAATGATCTAGGAAAACAATACTGACTGGAAATTGTGTGAGAAGAAACAGGGATAGGTCAGTGGGAGGTATGGTCATTGTGAATGGAATTGAAAATCTTTCAGTTTGCTACACTGAATTTTAAATTCAACAGAGAAGCTCCTTGTGTGCTCCCTTTTGGTAAGAAATAAAAGAAAGGGAGTCCTGAGGGTGAAAAGTCTCCGAAGAACTGTAACTTTCTTTCTCAAAGGGCTGCACGTGTGGATTTTTCACTTTGTACTAGTAACCACATTTCCCAAGGCTGTGCCTCCCCAGCCTCCTCTTTGAATGTGCAACGCTCTGAATGCATCTGATCTTTCCTTCAATTGTCCACTTGCCCCTTCTAATTATGGGACAAGTGGCCAATTGGGCCTGCAATGGTCTAATTGCAGTAACAATTAGCCCATTGCGGGTATAATTAGTCCCACGTAGAATTAATCCCAAGCACAGAGTGGGCGGATGCTCTGAGAACGTAGCACGAAATGTGCTGTAGATGCTCATCTGTCCCAGCAGAGGGGACCCAGGCAGGACCCTGGATGAATCACTCTTCGCAGAAGCATTAGCGCGCACGTGGTGCTTGGCTGCAAAGGCTGCGGGACTCGCCGCTGGACGTCTGTGCAGCTCTGCGCGGACAAAGCAGACACCGCAGTGTAGACTCCTCAGGGCTCCTGCCATGGACCGTCCCAGCCGTCCTGGCTGGCTGACTCCCTCCGACTCCATTTTGTAGTGTCATCTGTGGGTTCATGGTAGACCGGCTGAGTCTTACAGCCTCAGTATGGGATTCCTCACTTGGGTGCAAAGAGCAGCCACTGTCAGCACGGGTCACCACCACCTCAACCATTCCTGCCACCCGCGCTTTAGGTCTGCTGTGTGTATGCTCCTGGGGCACCCGGAGAGAATCCCGGGAAAACCCTCTGTGTGTCTCTGAAGCCTCCACCTTCTTTGATGGCCAGCAAGATAAAATAATGAACGTCAGCTTTTAAATAAGCGATAGTCAACGTGGAAAGTGGTTAGAGGTAAAGGCGGGGTGCAAATACCTCTCTGGGGTTATTTACTTACCTACAAGTTTCTCCATCTAGAAGCATAAACTCATATAAACTGGTGATAAAGTACTCACCAGGTCATTTCAAAGAACATGAGAGTTAAGTGTCAGGAGAGGGAACCTGGGGGTCAAGCCTCATTCATTTAAGACATTCACATATTGAAAGTATTGAGATTTCCTGCTGCAAAAGGTGCTTTGCGTGGCTCAGCTTTTTGCCAAACAAAGTAAACAAAGACCAGTCAGGTGAGCTTGCTGCCAGAAATTAAATCCTACTACTGGGCTGGTTCACTTTCATCCCATCTACTAGAACTTTCCAGAACCCACCAGTCCTGCAGGCAGGTCTGTCCCTGAAGACTGCTAGCCTTGCTCCCCTGGGTTTCAAGTGGCCACAGATGATTTAGAAGATAAAGCTGAAGCAGAGAAGGGATGTACAAATGAAGAAAAGTCTCCTGAAATGGAAGCAGGGGTCTTCCTACAGCAGAAGAGTCATTTTTCTCCAAAGTTCAAATTTTGGGCTGAATTGTGTGCACACAGTCTTATTTAGTATAAACCATGTGCACATCATATACATACATGTATATATATGTATCTATGTGTATATATATACATATACATATATATACATACACATATATATATGTGTATGTATATATATAAAAGGAAAGGTGCAGGCAAGAATGAAGGTGAGTAAGCAGGCAGGAAGAGAGGAGGAGGAAGCATTCCATATATTATTTAGTTGCTCATACTGGTTGTTTCCTCTGGACTCGGTCGGGACTTGAGACCAAGGGTATGTGGCCTGTGCTCCTTCAGAGGCGGCTGCCCTAACTGGCATTCTACCAGGATGCACTTCCTACGTATTTCTGAAAGAAAGGAAATAAGGAAGGGAGGGAAGGAGAGGGTAGAGAGGGTAAATGATGCTTGAGCTTATGTCAATTATGTTTGCCCGCGTTGAGCTCATTAAATTTTCAAAATAGTATCATCCAATATGATGAATAACTTTCATATTTGAGGGATAAAATTGCTGAACCTTAGAGAAGTTAAGTGATTTTCCCCAAATTATGAAGCGGCCAGCAAGAGCAAGCCACTTATCAATTTCTCTTACCTACAGCTCAACTCTTCTTTTGAACAAACTCTGTAACTATCAGCAGTTACAGACAGCCACACGAGGAAATATTCTGATGATTATGTTCCAGGTCCACATGCATATAAATGGCCCCTTGGAATTCATGTGTCTGAACAGAAAAGTCTTCATTTGTCATGTTCAGAATAGACATGGCTTCGTATTGAAAAATCTTACTGATAATAATGCTGATACTAAAAGAGCTGAGTTTTTCAGTCTTTTCTGCTAATTGAATTTAGCCTGAACTCTGGATGTACAGAGCACTGTCTCAATTCCTACACTCAGAGTCAAGTCCCAGATGTGGTCCTTGGCCCTTATGCCATGCAGAGAGAGCTCAGTAAGTGGCGGGTGGCCCTTTGTCTCAGCTGACTGTGCTTATTGGAAATGAACTTGACATTGTACCAAATCTGTTCTCAGTTTTTAAGCAAATTTACCCTTCCTGCTATAACCCTTGACTCACATTTCAAATGTTACCTCTCCAGCATCTCCACAGCCCCTCGGGATAGATAGAAATACATCCCAGTGCTCTCACAGTTCCTGTCGTGTGAAATGTGTCTGTGTGTTCTCACCTGTATCTGCCAGCTATTATAATAATGCCCGTTAACAAATGCCTCCCAATTATCTCTAGTCCACGGTGCCCATGGAGGCTGTGGAGGCGTGGAGGCTGCAGCAGTATGGCTCTCGGTGCTCCAGTGGTTGGGGACTGAGGGACTGTCCCTGGTGCTTCTCATTTTGGGACCTAAGTGAAAGGACCAGCCCAGCCAGCCAGGTGTCCTTTGCCCACAGCAGAAGTCAGGAAAATGTAGTAATAGGTGTGAACTCACATCGCCTCTAAAAGCTATTCTTTCATGGAGTAAGCGCTGCCTCATCTCATATCCCACTGACCAAAACAAATCACTCCGTCAACCTCTCTGCCCGAGAGATGGGAAGGGCGCTCTTTGGGAGAGTGAGGCTGCATGAAGAAATAGGCAAATCTAGTGCAGCAAACTGTTATTCCCTCCACGTGCAGATCATTAAGATAACAAAGCAAAATACATACTTGTCTTCTTCTCTCACTACTAAGAGACCCAAGTCTTGTTTCATACCCGAATGTCATTAGAATCATTCAGGGAGCAATTGCATCAGATGGACAAATTATATCAGTATTTAACTTTTCTAATCTCTCTCTCTCTTTCTCATACACACACACACACACACACACACACACACACACTTTTGTAAAGTAGGATCAATTTAGAGGTGAGAAAACCACGATTTGAAGGAACTAAGACATTGGTCTAGGGTCACACAGCTGAAAAGAAGCAGAAGAGGAATCATCCACAGTCTGGCTAGACTGCAGATGATCTGACTGAACAAGTGACGCTGAGCTCTGAGCCTCGTCTTCCTGTCCTTCGGGATGGCTGGCGACAGGAGGCGCAAACAGGTTCATTGAAGCCAGCCGAGAGGTTTCTTCGGTGGCCTGCCAAACTCACGGAGAGTCGTTCTACGGCATTTTTTTTGCGTGCTTGAGGAGGACAGGTGACAGCAGAGTTTGGAAGACTTTCTCACTGTAGAAATGAGCAGCGGATGCTCTTAGATGGGGAAGGTGCTGTCTAGCCGACTGGTCCTAACTCTACCGTGTGGAGCGCCACAGAGGTTGTGGGGTTTGTGTGACACAGTGTGACAGCACGGTGGCCTAGACAGCGGTGACTGGTGCAGGTCTCCAGCAGCCACAGATGCCCTGGGCCACCGAGAGGCCCCACGAAACTTTGCTCAGGACAAGCCTGCTGGAGGCTCTTCAGAGGCACACATCTCACTCTAGTCAGAGTCACAGGGCGGAGCGGGAAGCAGACCCACCCCAGCCCGGGCCAAGTGCTCTGCGGCTGCAGAAAAGAGTCCCCTGCAGCAAGCTTGCAGATTCTGGTAAATGCATCCTCCAAACTCCAGCTGAGGAGGTCAGTGTTGGCATAAATCATAGCACAAGAGTCCGGTGTAGGGTCACCCAGTATCAGGAGAGGAAAGACCTCCCGTGATAGAACCCCAGCTCCCTGTGATGGAGCCCCAACTCCCTGCAGCGGAACCCCAGCTCCCTGTGATGGAGCCCCAACTCCCTGCAGCGGAACCCTGACTCCCCCTGATGGAGCCCCGATTCCCGTGATGGAGCCCCGACTTCCCTCATGG
>RJWH01005454.1:0-76287 GCA_004363575.1 Solenodon paradoxus
AGTCCCAAACCTCAGCGCTACCTGCTAGCGCCACCTTGTGGGTAGAGGCAAAACTGCAGGCTGATTGCCAAGCCTGGGCGAGTCAAACCTACACAACGCCAGGGAAACCTACCCCTAAGACATATTAACAGAACGCTGGATAGCGCAAAGGCACGGAGAAATATGTGTGAAATGAGGGATCCAATCAAAAACCCAGGGGAAAATCTGAATACAGCAGAGGTGTGTAAATTACCTGATGAGATGAGGAATTTAGGGTAACGGTGATTAAGAATACTCAGAGATCAGTAGAGGCAGTAAGCGAGAATGTCAGGAAGCAAAGAGAAGAATTAAAATAATACATCAAACAGGTAAGAGACACGATGACTGAATTAAAGAACTCAATAAAGGGACTCAGCAATAGGATGGCTGAATCTTCCAACAGAATCAGTGACTGGGAAGACAGGACAGAGGAACTCAATCAAGGAATCCAGCAAACAGATAAAAAAAATTTCAAAGAACTGAAGAGAGCATTGGAGACCTCTGGGATAACATCAGAAGTAACAAAATTGGCATCATAGGGGTCCCAGAGGAAGAGAGAGAAAAGGGGGCAGAAACCATATTTGAAGAAATAATAGATGAGAACTTCCCCCCTTTGAAGAATGAAGCAAGCCTCCAGATCCAGGATCATAAGACTGTCAGTGGACATCTCAAATGAAACTCTACAGACCAGAAGCAAATGGCATAATATATTCAAAGTGATGAAAGAAAAGGAATTTCAACCTAGAATACTATATCCAGCGAGATTGTCGTTCAGAACTGAAGGAATGATAAAAAAAAAAAAAACACCCTTTTTCAACAAGCAAAAGTTAAAGGAGTTTATCACCACAAAACCAGCTTTGCAAAAAATATTAAAGGATGCTCTGTATAGCATAACGAAACCACACAGAAAAACAACACAGCAAATACACTATGGTGGGTGTCGTCTGCCAGCCTTGGTCAAATTAAAACCTCCAACATGATTTCTTGCTTCCAGTCCTTGTTCATCAGTACAACTCATAGCAATCTGCCAGCTTCTGTGTACTTTCCATGAACTAGTCTTGACCCTAGACAAAATGGTGACTTTCTTCACCACCAATGGACAAAAACTACACCTTCTCCAGATGACAAGAATCTCAACCTTAGGGAGAGATTCCGTCTTTTCAACATGTTCCTTCCTTTGAAACTCAGCTCTCATTCCCAGGGTACATTTCAGAGTACTCAACCCCTTAAAAGTTAGTTCCCCAATGTAATTCACGATTATATGTAAACTTTCCATGTTTTTATTTAAAAAATCTTGTAAAAATAAAAATATGTTATTGTCATCCTAATTTCTCTTTCTGCTAGTTTGTTGCATGATTATTATAGATACAGCAGCTCTTTGCATATTGATATTTTAGCTTCCAAATTTACTGTATTTTTTATTATTTCTAGTAGTTTTTGCTGAAGTCTTTAGGATTTTATGTATAATATAGTCTCATGTCATCTGCATATCATAACAGTTTTACTTCCTCCTTTCCAACTTGGATAACTTTTGTTTCTTTTCTTGCCTACTATTTCTAAGATTTCCAACACTATGGTAAATTCTAGTGGTAAGAGCAGTACTTTTGTTCTTGAAAGAGCTCCTAGGTGAATCTATGAATAGGAAGACATAGTCTCTCTTCTAGATGATAGTTTCTGATCACAGATCTCATAATACAACCTAAATGTTGGTCCTTGTTAAATTATTTCCAATCCAACTGAAAGATTAGAAACACAGCCCAGTGGACATGGGAAAGAATTGTTAGGTCACACATCACAGCACAGGGGCTATGTTCTGATAAATGTATCATTAGACAATTTCAGAGCTGTGCAGATGCCGTAAAGTGTAATTATGCAAATCTAGATGATATCGTCTACTAGAAACCTAAGCCACCGTGGTATATGTGGTCCATCATTGACCAAAACTTCATTAACTGGCACATGATTATACTGAGGCTACTATAAAGATTTCATTGAGTAGGTCGCCTTCCAGGCCTCACAGTTCTGTGGTAGTATGACTGTCTTGACAATAGTAACAGATTTTCTAGCCCTGATCATTTTTCCAGGACGTTTAGAGAACCTCAAGAGAATGATATGCTTAAGAGCATGTTCACACCCATCCAATTACAAGGGTCTATCGGGATCATGTCAGGTGGAGAAAAGAGAGAGCAGATCCTTGCCCTCTGCTAAGTTGGATTCTGAAACAGAGTTACTCCTGGTCCAAATGTTACTGAGATTTAATGAAATAGCTTTCTAGGCTTTTATTTAAGTATTATTTTTATCAACATGACCTAAGTGTCCAAGTGGCTGGAGAGGAGGGACTCAGGCAAAAGGCAGAATGCTTCTCTTTCCTTTGAGGATCTAAGACTAGATTAAACCTGTAATACAGAGTGTCAGTATCCTGTCCTTGTCCTTGAAACTTTATGTATATTGCTATAGACTTCTAACTACACAAATTTTTGTCTCCGTATCTAAGGATCTTCCCAGTGCAATTAAGTACTGAGGAAAGACACTTCCTGGGAGCAACCCCCGAGTACTGACATTCGGGATAGGTGTATAAATTTCCCAGACCCTTCATCTCTCAAGCCCCTTTGAGTGGGTGTCACTCACTGTTTCCCAAAGGGATTTAGCTCCAGACACCCACTTTAAGACTTGGATTTTGATGTGTTGGCTTCCTTCCTTGCCCTGTTTCATCATCTCATTTCTCTATCAATGTTACCTGCACTTCCCAATGAAACTACTTGAACTTGAATCCTTGTTTCAGGTTCCAAATCTTGGAAAACATTAACTAAGATTTCAAATGAGTTTTATTCCAAAACATTTCTAGCAACACTTACAGATAGACTCTTTGGTCAGACCACAGGCTCATCAGAAACATTCAAGTATGTCTGTGCCATAGTAGCGGACATAGCCTGACTCTTCCTAGGATGCTTCCAGGCTCTCATCTGTCAGGACAGCCCCATCAGTTGACTAGTCATGCTTGAAATTTTGTCTTGACTGACTCTATAATTTACCCTTCCGTACCCACACAATCCAAATTACTACATATATATTTTTTTAATTTCAGTTTTACTGAGTTATAGTGAACAGATGAAAGTATAAGATCTCCAAAAGATATCTAAAGTGTGCATCTAGTGTTTATACATAATATATAGTGAAAGAATTTTCCCCCATCATCTAATTAACTAATACCTCTGTCATCTCACAAATGTATCCTTTTTTGTGAGATATTTAAGTTTTACTCTCTTAGCAAGTTTCAATTATACAACACAGTGATATTGGCTAAATTGCTTTAAGCAAGAAATAGCAAAGGGATTTTTATTTTGCCATTAAGAGTCAGTTATCAGAAGCTTCTGTAGTTGTTTAAAGCCACAGAGAATTGTGAAATTTAAAAATACTATGTTACATAAAGCTACAATAATACAAATAGTATTGTGCGTTTTCTGATATTATTACTTCTACTAATACTTGCTCTCTTAAATATTTATTCTAATACCATATAAGCAAACTATTCCATTCTGTGCTTGCTTTATGAGCATGAGAAAGGGATGGGAGTGGGAAGAGAAGTTTGATTTTAACATAAATATTTGAAAAACTAAATTAAAAGCATTTTTCATTTAAAATGGATATTTTAAGTAAAGACATTTCATGAGAGCACTATTGTTTCAATACTCTTAACCCCAGTAACACCCATAAGGTATAATTGTTTGCAACATGGTCTATTTGAAAAATATTTCATTTATATGTTCACTCTTTTTTATAATAAATTTTTCTTTTGTTTACATTGCTAATTCATTTTATGATATTGAAATTGCACCTCAGTCTATGAGTATTTTGCACCTCTCCCATCACCAGAGTTCAAGTGCCCTTTATCACCATCTTGCTCCCTCCTTCCTTCCCTCCCTACATAACTACAGTCTTGTGCCCTGTGAATTTTGTTGGGGTTTGTCTGTTCAATTGTTTTGTTTCTTTATAGTCCACATATGAGTGAAACCATCCTGTACTTCTCTTTATTTCTGTTTCATTTTACTATGTATGGCCCCTCAAATACCATCCAAGTTGTTGGAAAGGAGACTATTTCATCTCATTTTTTTTCAGTTGCATAGAATTCCATTGAGTGTATATATGTATCTCACAGCTTCTTTATCTTGTCATCTGTTGTTGGGCATTTAGGTTATTTCCATGTCATATCTATTTGAACTGTGCATTTATGAACATAGGTGTATTCATATTTTTCCTGATTAGAGTTTTTATATTTTCTAAGTATATACCTAAAAGTAGAATTGCTGGATTGGATAGTAGTTTCATCTTTACTTTTGAGGCATCTCCATACTATTTTCCAGAGAGGTTGTACTAATTTCCATTCCCACTAGCAGAGTAGGAGACTCCCTTTTCCTCCCCATCCTCCCCCAACACTTGCTGTTCCCAGTCTTTTTTTATCTAGACCATTTGCAGAAGTTTGTAAATGTCATAACAAACACTCTCCTCCCTGCCCTCTGCCCTGGATTTGAGTGGTTACTGTTTCTTATTAATGATGCTCCCAGGTACACACCTGCTCTTTCTCTCTGCTACAGAACATACCCAGTTGCTAAACTGCCCTTGACTCGTGACAATTTAAAATTATTTCATTGATTTGTTCACACTTAACCTTTTGTTTTCTCCAACACAGAAAATCAGATACATATCACATAATTCAGGTTCAAACTCCATTTTCTTATATTTTGATTCTAACTGGAAGTACAAATTACAAATGAAATAACAAAATAAAATGTCTCTCCATATAGAAATAGTGTGGAAATGTTTCCTTTAAAAGATGTGGTAGGGAGACTCCTACACTGGCCCCCAAGATTCTTGCCTCCCTGTTATATACATACTTTACAATCCTTGAGTGCAGGTGGTACCTGTGAATAGGATAGGACTTTTGTGTTTGGGTTGCTAATCAGGTAGCTTTGAACTGATCAAAAAGGAGATTTAAAAAATAAAAGCAAAAATGAAAAGAGCGATTATCTTGAATGGGCCTAACCTAATCTGGAGAGTTCTAGAAGCGAGATTTGGCCTTCCTGAAGCCAGAGAGATTTAAAGTGTGAGAGAGAGGCTTCTTCTGGCTTTGCAGGAGCAAAGAGTCACATAGTGAACTGACTTGTGGAAGGGGCCAATGGGAACCGGCTCTGAGTGCCTTCTGGGAGTGGAGTTTCATCAATGTCTGATGGAAAGCAAGAAAATAAGGCTCTCGTTATATAGTCTCAAGGAATTGAATTTTCCAACAATTTGAGGAATATTGAAAGGAGAACATTTTCTAGTCAAGCCTCCATATAAAGACACAGTTGACCAACATCTTTATTACGACCCTGAGAAGAGAACCCCAGCTAAAATATGCCAAATTCATTACCCATGAAAACTATGAGAACATATATTTGTATTGCTTTAGGATGCTAAATTTGTGGTCATTTGTTGAGGAGCAATATATAACTAATACACAGAATTTCCCTGGACAGTGACCACCACAGTCAGCCATTTAGAATCTATCATCTCCTGCACAAAACTTTTATACCTTAAAAGACACCATGAAGAAAGAGAATGCAAAAACTGGGAAGAAATTTTTTGCAAATCATATATCTAATAAGGGACTTATATCCAAAATATTTAAAGAACTCTTTAAATTCTATATAAGAAAGGTAAGTAACTGAATAAAACTAGGCAATGGATCTAAACAAACATTTTTCCAAAGATGTACAAATAGTCACTAAGTACATGAAGAGATTCTCAACATTATTAATCATCAAGAAGATACAAATCAAAATCACAATGAGATTTCATTATACATCTGTTAGAATGACTGTAAAAAAAGTATCAGGAAAAATCTGAACCTCACGCATTGCTAGTGAAAATGTAAAATGGTGTAGCTACCTTGAAAACCAGTGTAGCAGATCCTCCAGTATTTAAACATAGAGTTGCCACATGCCCAGAAATTCCTAGTTCTCTCTCCAAAAGAATTAAAATTTATGTCTATACAAAAATAATCTACATAAATGATGTTATCATTATTCATGATAGTAAAAAGTGGAAACATTCCATATGTCCATCAACTCATGGATAGATAAATTTAGTATATATATATATATATATATATATATGCAGTGAATCATTATACAGCAATAAGGAGGCATAAAGTACTGATCCATGCTACAGTGTGCTAAGTGAAAGAAAGCTATCCCAAAATATCAGATCTTGTAAGATTCCATTTATGTGAACAAGTCCAAAATAGGCAAATCTATATAAACAGAAAGGGTTTTATGTTTCCCTGGGGTGGGATATGGGAGTGGGCTGTGACTGCTAATAATATCGGATTCTTTTGAGGGGAATGGAAGCAATCCAAAATTAGTTTATAGTGATGGTTGCACAACTATGTGAAAACACTAAAAATTGTTGAAGTGGACACTTAAAATGAGTGAATCTTATGGTATATAAATTATACCTTACTTAAACTATTTTTTTAAAAAGCCTACTTTCTCTTGTATTGCTAGGACTATGCTAGGAAAGCAAATGTTTTCATAAGAGGAATTGTGCTAAGTGACATAAGTCAGAAGGAAAAAGACAAATATGATGACCTCCTATGTGGAATATAAAGAAACAAAGCAAACAAACTGACAAAACAAAATCCAACCCTTGAACATTGACAGTAGAACTGAGTTTACCAGCAGGGAAGGAGGTGGGGGGCCAGTGGACAGTGGAGGAGAGCTATTGGTAATTTGGTGTTGGGTGTGGTATGTTGTCACATATTTGATGATAAGGAACCTACACATCTAAACTTAGATTCTTTGTAAAACAAAGTTACCTCAATGAATCTTTAAAGATAAAATAAAAAAGAAAGCAAACATCCCATAGTAGAAAGATAAATAATCAATAAACCTTCTGATTGACATAACTCGTGACCAGATCTAATGCAGTGCATGATGACATTGGAAAGGCGACATGGTAAGAGGGAAAAACAGCAGTAGTCACTGTTCTGTTATCTGCTTTCACTCCTTCTCTTGCCTGATAACTGCTCTGAGCCTTCATATTGCCTGGAAAAAACGAGGAACTGAGCTGGAGAAATTCCCAGTCACTAAAAACTCTATCCTGTTCAGCCTGATGATTTATACAAAGATAATCACTAAAATGATGTTTGAAGTATCCGATTATACCAAGAAATCACTAAAAAATACTGTCTTGACTGATTTAAGGCAAAGGGGTTTTTCTAAATTCTAAAGCATGCCATGAATGACCTCAAGCATTTCATGTCACCTCTTCTGTGTTGCTTATTCTCTATTTTAATGCTGATTTAAGGTCAGGATTTTATAGTGTCCGAAGCACAATGATGTGTCTTGCATCCTGATGTTAATTTTGTTCTTATGTTTTAACCAAACTTTTTTCAAAATCTTTTTATTTTAACTGTTCTAAAAGCTCGGAAATGAGGAAAAGAAAACACAATCCAGTTTAATACAATGAGGAAATATATTTTGGTTCCATTCAGAATATCTAAATAGCTCTCTGCTCTCCTTGGTCACTAAATTCTCAGAAGTCCTTATTCTATTTGTTGCTAAGGTAACCCAAAACTTGCAACACATTGACATACCTTTCAAGGACAACAGATTTTGCAGTATTTCATAGATAATGTCACATTAACCTCAAACTTGTCCTTTTCACAAAAGAACTATTGTTTGAATGAATCCTTTGTCACTTTCGTCTTTGTTTTTTTTAAAGAAACTTTTTGCTGCACTTTCTGTCAGTTCAGGTACTAATTATTCTATTTTTTAAAATACTGTACTCCTGAAAGTCAGTTGTCTATTGATCTATGCACTAAACCACTCACTTGGTCTTTGTGTGGGTTACTTACAGCCTGAGTCAGAATCCATGAAGTCATTCAAATGGTCCTTAAAAGAGAGGACCTTCTATTGTCTTGCCTGACAGCCCCATAAAGCTATACCTAATGAAAACCAGAATAAAGAGGATGTAATGAGGATACAGAACAAAAACAGATGATCCTTTTGCCTTTCTGTCATTAATTGTAGCACATTAACTCAGATGAGATAAGCAAGATTTTCTGTCCTCCTGGTAAGAACGAGAATTTGTACAGCTATATTAAAAAAAAAAAAAAGAATGAAATGTTTTCATTTGTAACAACATGGACAGACTTTGAGCGTATTATGTTAAGTGAAATAAGTCCAATGGAAAAACACAAATTCTGTATCATTTCACTTGTGTGAAAGATAGAGCAAATGAGCAAAGCAAACCCAACCCAACACAAACTTTTAGACTCTAAGAACAAAATGGTGGCTACCAGAAGGGAAGAGGGAAAGGGGAGTGAATAGATTGGGTAATTATATAGTGGAGGTTAGTAATCGGATTTTTGGTAGTGGTCACAATATATAATATAATTATAATGCTGCACACTTGGAAACCATATAAAATTATATGCAATGTTGCTTCAATAAAGATTAAAAAAACAAATGAGGAGTTGTAGCCAGGGATGTAATGTATTTCTCCCATAGCCCAACATTACTATGTTGACATTAGGTGTGCTACTGTTGAAATATAAAATCAACTGCTTTCCAAAGTCAGTCACAATCCTGAGGGCTCATTAGTCTTTTCCAAATAGCCCAAAATAATAATAAACTTAGATAAATGTAAACTTGAGTATATATATTAAATGTTAGCAAAATTAAATATATTGACAGCAGAGTATTTAAATGTTTAACAATTACACACATGAAAAATTTGAGATAATTCACATATAAATCCGATCCAAGAAAATGCCATAATCTAAAATCATGATAACACTCAACTATTGCAAACCTTTTCCCCAAGTCAAGCACAATGATTTGTGGGTGGTGAATTTTTCCCTCTTCTAAAATTTTCAAGTTCTTATCTATTCAAAATTTGTTGTGAGAGCTCTTAAATTTATTTACTTTCAGTTTAGTATATCTTCATCCATCCTGAAACCTAACCTTATTCACTTAGACTCTATACAAAATAATTCTCATTTTCGAACCTTTCCAGTTTATATGAAGGTCATATTGAGTTGATTTATCAAAGAGGCTAATAAAATGATTAAGTATAAAATATTTTCTCTAAACTAATAGCAGTCTATTCAACTTAGCAAATGTTTACAACATTCTTTTAAGAGTTAAGATACTAAACTAAGCCCTAAAATTCATTCAGTGGTTTATTTACTTGTGTAACTGCCCATTTAAAGTTTTTTTTATTAAAGCTAATTTTTACTAATTCCCTGTGGCGTTCTAACCTTTGTCTGAATAGTATGGAAATTCTTCACCATATGCATAATTTGTACTCAATTATTAACATCCAATTATATTCTAGTTAATTAATTTGAAAATACTAGAAAGCAAATGGCATGTTTTGTGTACTACAGAAAACCGTGTCATTGAAACTTCATAATTCCTAAATACCTATTTCTTTATTCATAATCATAAGAATACCAATTAGCATGGCATTTTATAATTTATGAACAGTGTGAGATTAGAAATTGGAGGGTTACTTTATGGCATAATACTTTCCAAGAAATATTTTGGTGCTAATAATCTTGTATTACATACTTGAAAGTTGCTAAGAGAGTAAATCTAAAATGTTCTCACCAAAAACAAGCGGGGGGGAATGATAATTATGTGGTGGAGTGATAGGTTGAAACATTGGCTAAGGCTATGGTAGCAATCATTTTGCAAGATTAGTGTATGAAATCAACAGATTATATACAGTAAACTCACAAAGTGCTCTGGGTCAATTCTATATCAGTAAAACTGGTAAGTAAATATTGTCTTCCTTGACATTCATTGTTAAGAATATACGGTTTGAAAACTGAATAAAAGGCTAACAGACAAAGCATTGAATATGTTTTACATAGCTGGCTACTCCAATTTATGTAGGTAAAAATACCCTCTTTGGTCTTTCCCCGCTTTTATTTTCTCCATTTATTTATAGTCTGTTTTGTCTCACTAATAAAATTCTGAAAGAGTGCAGTCAAGTGACAGTGAAGCCTTATTTCATCAACTAAATCTTTTCTTTTGAAAACCAGATTCAAAATTCAACTAAGATCACACTGCCTATTCAGAAACGAACTGTCTTAAACAGAATAAAACATTGAGCAGAACACAGGTCCTGATGATTGTGATTTATCTGACTGACCCCACTTAACCTTGCTAGCCCGCATGATCAGTTAAGTTGCTCTACTTGCAATAAACAAAAGAATAGACTGACTTCAAGACATTTTCCCTCTCTCTCTAAAAAACAATTCTAATGCAGTGACCACATATGATTTTCTAGCCCTTTGTAGCTTTTGTGTGCTTTAATGGAAATTCATACATAGGCATCATTTCCTTTAAAACCATTGTCATGAAAATATTCAGAATATATCAAAACATTTTCTCATCCAGCCAATTTAATGGTAGCTGTAATAACCAAATTCTTGGTTCAAAGTATTAAAAACAATTGGATTCTTTAGTTGGACAGCCTCACAATAAAGTTCCTCACTGCAGTTTTTGTCTACTAAAGAATTTTATTTGGGACAAGCATTTCTAACCTTTGGGAAAGATAACAAGGCATGGAGGAGGAGGGGTGGTGAGAGAAGAAATGTTGATTTGTCGAGTTGTAATCATTGAAATTATATGAAAAAAAGCAACTAGGATTACCTAATGTTCTCGGGGGCGGTGAGGTGGGGCGGGGGGGGTCTGTTCAACCAACGTGCTCACCCCAGAGCTCCAGATAAATGATTGTCCTTGACTTTCTGATGCTCGAGGAGTCTTGTTAAGCTTTTATCTTGGAACCAGTGAGTTGATTTAAGTCTTTTATATCCACATTCTTGTAAAACTCTTTACCATAACTTTTGTCTAAGGATATTCATCCCTGGAGTTTCCTCTAAGCAGTCTGGATTTTACTAGAAATGCCTGTATATCACACATTTAACAGTATCACTACTAAGTACAGTTTATAAGCGAAACTGATTCACTTCCACTCCTGCTACTCTTCAAAAGCGAGTGATTATTGTAAAATATCAGGAGTAGCTGCCATTATTGCACATCGAGTCTGTTCTAGGTATTGTATTATGCATTGTCTACATGTTTCTTAATTCCATAGGAAAAGTATTTAATTCAATCTAAGTGTGTTGACTTTGTTTCTGCAGTAGGTTATCTGGCCAAGTTTAGGAGAATCCTTCAACACCTGAGCTTCAGAAAGGGTAAACCTCTTTGTAATTCATTTTTTTGCTTCTCCAAAGATGATCCAGAGCATACATATTCCACAGGTGTAGAAGGGAAAGAAAGCCCCCTCCATGTTCTTACCAGTAGCTTTAAAACTCAAGTTTTATTCTTTTTTTTCTGTAAGATGATATCATGTGGAAGGCTATATACTTAAAATTAGAGATAATGAAACTGGAAGTTATGAAGGAGTTGCTGTTAAGTAAATCCTTGTCCCAGCAAAGGAACAGACGCAGCCTCGATGGGTGTTTTCCTTGCACAGTCCACTAAGTGACAGAAGGTGTGCCCACATACCACCTGTGTATCTACCAGAGCATGCCAAAGGGCACGTGATCCTTGCGGGCATCACTTCCCATCTGGGGAGAATGTTAGCGCTGTTGAGACAGCCTGGTCTGGCACCTCTGTACCCACAGTGTTCCCATAACACATCCACGAACCTCAGGACCGTGGTTTCTTCATATAAACCAGAAGGATTGGGTTCAACTTCTCTTCAAACTAAATAATCCATGACTGGAACTCAGAGAAATTATTTCATGAAATACATCATCACTGCTCCTATCATAACCTCTACGTGGATCCCCATCACAAAAAGGCTAGAGAAAAAGAAGCTAGCCTACTGCAGACTTATTCATGCAGGCAGATTTAAGAAAATACAAGGTAGCCTTGTATTATGCAACTGTATTCTGTATCCAGGCTGTGAGCTCTGTAAACCAAGCCCTTTCCTGGGAAGTTCGATATAGACTATTCCCAGGCCCTAGAAAGACATGGACAATGTCCAACCATCCTCATCCCATAAAGGCACGGCATTCTTCATCCCTCAGCCCCTCTGACAACACCTCTCTTCCTCAGATTAGAAAAAAGTGGATATTTGCAGTTATTTGTGGTCTAAATGCTAATGAAATTTTGTCATTCTCATTACAACACTTTCCTCTCTTGTTTCAGCCTGTCAGGACTTTTGCCCCAATCCCAAAGTTCTTCCTAGCAAAGGACATAAGTTTACTGTCTCTGTGGGTGAAATAAAATGTAAAAGCAGTGAGATGGTATCTATTATTTAATAAGTGTCTCATCGTCCCTGGGATAAGTTTCTCTTGTAAAGATCAATGGAACCTGAACAGTAAATATAGTGTATGGAGCAATACCAGGTCACTGACTGCAGGGACTTGTCCCTTTAACCTCCTGAACACACAGACAGACACACATCAGGTGATGTGCCTAAGGTTTATAAGTAAAATCTTTGGTTTAATCCCCAAATGCTAAGATTAATGAAACACTTAGCTTTTACAGTGCTAATACATAAAAACCACATAATAATTTCATTTTTTCTAATACATAATAAATATTCATTGTAGGAAATCTGGAAAATCTAGAAAAGTGCAATGAATGTAAAGCTTATGATTCCATTGGTCAGAAAATAACTATTAACATTCTAGCGGATTCTTTTCTGTGTTCTAAATTTCCTTTAACCTTTACTGATTCTTTCATTCCACAACTATTTATCGCAGTTCTCATTCATAGCTGCACATAAGAATCACCTTGGTAATTAAAAAAATACTGATGTGAGGGTCCCATGCTCATATATTTTGATTCACTTGACTAGGATGAGGTCAGAGCATCAACATTTTTAAAGGTTCTCCCTAGATGATTCTAATGTTCAACCAAGATTGAGAACCACTCTTCAGATTTCAGTGCTATGTCAGACATTGCTTGGCATGAAAATGTAATGATAGAAGATATAGTGGCTCAAGAGTCTTACAGTCTTGTGGACAGATAGACAAATGAACAATTTCAATAAACTAAACTAAACATTAGAATGGAAGACTCCACAAAAAAAAAAACTGGGAGCATAGGAAAAAAGAACCCTTAAATCTGTCTTGAGAGGTCAAGGCAAACAGCTCAGAAAATTAGGCAGCCAGACAAATAAGACAAGCATTCCAGTGGTAGAATCAGAGTATGGAATGATTAGAAAACTTCTATAGGGTCCACTGAGTGTGACAAGGAAAGTACCTGGAGATAATGCTGGACATATAGACAGCAGCCAGGCCCTGAAGGACCTTGTAGGTATTGGAAATTACTGGCAGCCCTTGAAAAATTTTAAGCAGAGGAATGATGTGATTACCTCTATGTATAAATCACTCTGGCATCAGTGTGTATTTAAAGGCCCAGGTGAGACTAGATGCATAAAGTCTATAAAAAATTCCAAAGAGCAGTTTTGACTATATCATAAAAACTTGCTTTTGAGTATAAGCAATCATGTTAAAAGTTTTGTTATATTTTATAGAAAACAAGATTTTTATAAAAGCCTAGAAATTTCTTTCTGGAGAAGTTCCAAAAATACTTCTTGATGAAGTTTATCCATCAGAATCCCAGTAGAAATTATGACTTACTCTCATGTGGTTCCAAACTAAGAGACTTTAATACAGAGTTAAGGGGGAGATTAGGCATTTGAGGCATCCAGAAACTAACAATACTGGAAAGCCATTGCCACCTCTAGGACTGCAACAATAAGAGAAAAAACAGTCAGTGATAATTGGAATGAAGGAAGAGATGGTGCCAACAGATATGGAGGGATGCAGCAACTTCAGAGCCAGAGTCCGAAGCAGTGAAGAAGCGAAGAATATCCTAACCTTGTTGTCTTTCTTCTCCCAACCTCTTATCTGCTGATGAATCCCATTGACCAAACCCAACCTGAAGCCATCCAGTGAATGAGCCCAAGCGATTCATTCACAGTGGTCAGATTCCTAGGGTGTATAAAATAGGTCAGAAAAGGACACAGGATGGACAACAGAGAGCAACATAATGTGCAAACAAAGCTATCTTAGACATAATATTCCTCCCTCTTCCCAGTAGTCATCTAAAGAAAATCATGGTAGACATACAGCACACATTCCCTGGCAATAAAATCGGAACCTTCTTTCCATGAACCAGCCTAGTCAGAAATTCCTGACTGTCAATAAGGACTTGTACTGGGGGAAAGGTAACAATTAACACATTGAAGACATTTTAATTAAAAGCTAAAATTAGATAGAGCTCAAATTTTATATTTTCCATACCTATTCAAACCTATATACATTTCTGGTTATTCATCTAAGATATAGCAAAAACAAGAACTCATGTAATCAGTTCAGTGCTAGCTATGTAGAGTTAGCTAAGAGGTCCTCCTGGGTGCTTGTACAAATATTCTCAAAGGGCTCACAGGTACTGAATGCCAATGACCGAAGATTGGCCGCCTTCTAGCTGAGAATACGGACCTCTTTTATGTAGTTTATACCTTTAGGAGGGTTCAGAGGTTCACAGAGAAAGAGAATACTTGTGTAAACAACCAATAGGAAATCAGCCTTATAAATACATTAGAGATGATATCCCATGTTAAAAATATCTGGTCCCTCCTTTCAGTTATTAAATATCAGATGTTAAATTATAAATCTAAGGGTTTTATTCTTCTACAAATTGGGCAAAACTGAACCACCTAGGCTGGTGACACAGTGTTCTTCATACTAATTATTACAACATAACATTGTATTCAGTGATATTTAGAGTACTCTTTCGTAATTCATTTCTGAAATTATGCAGTGTTGGTTTATGCATATCTTAATGCATTCTTTAAAAATACATTTTATTATAGTTACCCGTGTACATAGCTTTCTGCCCTATCAGCTTGCGAAGGTCTGAAGGCCTCTTTCTGTTCTTTTTGTGGCTTTCACATAACCTAGTCAACTTTCATATATATTGTGGATCCTCAGTAAATATATATTAGATGTTAAGAGGAACTTTTACATAAATCTGTATATGATTTAATTATGTTTCTCATTAGTCAAAGAATTTGTTAAGTTGAAGATATTACACGTCCGCCCTACTATTGAATGGTCACTTTTAGAAACATTCAAAGAATACAAAATATGTTTGTATTCAAATGCAACTGAAAGCATTTCATCTTTCCTTGATAATTTGGGAAAGCTTTGGTGAATGTTGCATGGTTTCAGGGTGAGAAAAATCAGTTTTTAATAATCTGTGTGGAAGAGCCCATTAATGGGAATTTCTAGTTGACAGAATACGAGAAAACTAGACCTTGTTGTATTTTATTATGATTATCATGGAAGTAAGTGGAATTTGGCCTATTGGATTTTATATATAAAAGACTGTAATTGTTTTACATGAAACTAGCTCGATATTCAAAACGCCTTCCTTCTTCCAACTCCCCAGAGTCTAGTCTGTAAAGAGGAAGAAATGTTTAAATTCTCCCTAGATGGCTGAGATTGACCCCCAGGCTTGAAAGAAAGAAACATCTCTTAGGTCCACAGTGACAATTTACATTCTACTAAATATCTCCCATTTCACTGCCATGGGCTAAAAAAAGGAACTTTGTAACATTCAGCTGTCCCTCAGAGTTTAATGCTTCTACTAAATGAAAGCTTTTATTCTGAATTTAGGAGATATGTTTCCATCACTCATGGGCAGGCTACAAGACTCAAAGATTTCTAAGATGGCTGCAGCAATAATGAGGTATGTTTTGAATGAAAAAAAGGAATTATGTATTTTAATAATTAAATAAATTTCTTGCATCCTACATTTTCCTATATACCTAAGCTTGATGAAAAGTTCAACAAAATTCAGTTTCATAAAAATAATTTCCACTTCATACACTTTTTACTTATTTCAATGCAAAACATTTTTCTGTGTATCACCTCTAACAAATCAGTTTTTATTATTCTATTTCCTATGTTTTATATCACTAAAATTTATTTAGTTACTGTGCTGGTTATAGATCTCTTTCAGATTCTTTTACATCATGTTGTGCCTTTGCAAAACAGAAGAATTTACACACACACACACACACACACACACACACTTTATAGCTGTTCCACTCACCAGTTAAGAAAGCAGGAGAAGGGACATCAGATGTCCTATAATTCTCTGCACAAGTCATGTTGTGTCAAGCCTTGAGCCTTTCCTCTTATTGTATCCTCTGTAATATCTTCCCCAATTTCTTTGCTCGACTCATCCCTAGACATACATCAAGACTTTACTTATGTATGACTTCAAAAAATTCCCCTAACTCCACACTTATCCCATTTTGGGTGGTTATTCCCTTCATGGTTTCAAGGGAATATCCTGGTGCTAATTTTGCTTCACAGTCTTGCTAACATGGGTGGTGCATACTAGTGGAAGAGAAATGGTGCTCTCCCAGTGATTTAGTTCCTCAGGGAAGCAGGTTATGTCTTCTATGGCAATGCGACAGAAATTCCATCAGTTGGTCTCTCCAAATGTGAAAATGTCTTTAGCCAAAGAGAGAATTTTAATAGAGCTGAGACTAACTGTGGCTTTTTCAACTGTCACTAGTTATGTCACTTTCCACTTTACCCCAACTGTCACTTCAACTGTCATCTAACTTAGTCAATAGTCTTATGACCATGTAAAGAAAGTCTCAGGATAAGAATCATATTACTGGGTGTAGGGAAAATTCAAAACCACAGAGTTATTCCAGAGCTTTTCTCCAGTTAAATCTACTTATACCTTGTCAGCAAATCCATAAATTATAGGGAAGCTTTCAGTACACTGTGACAACTAGTATTGTCAACTTTAAAAATAAAGTCTGAAATAAGATGACTCAGTTTTTTAAATAACTATGAGTTGAATTTATTGACCCAGTTCTAGTCGAATAGAACCCACTCGAAACTTGAAAGACATAATTGAAAAAAGAATAGCAATCTGAAGGAGGTAATGTAGTTTGAAAATCTGAAGATTGGATTCTTGAGCATTCCAGGGTCAGAGAGGAAAAAGTATGATCTCATTGGTACACTAGAGGCTGAAATACACTGGACACCCATGATTATGATCCAGTTGTAGAGTATCTCTCTTAAATAGTTTTTCTCCAGTCAAGAGTATGGGTTTTGCCCAGGTAAATCATCCCTGCTATCTTGTATATTTTCAAATTTCTCACTAATCACTGGGAAAACAAGAGGTTAAGACACCAACATGAAGTCAAGGGGATAAATAAAAAATAGGTGAAGGGAAGGTGGGTTAAGTGTGGTGTTAGAGGAGTTTTTGAAGCCACACATAAGTAAAGTCTTGATGTATGTCTATGGGATGAGTCAAGTTAAGAAACTGAGGAAGATATTACAGAGGATACAATAAAAGGAAAGTCTCAGAGGCTTGACACAACATGGCTTGTGGCAGAGAATTATAAGACGTGTGATATGAATTCAGGAAGTGTTAAGTGTGAAGTGATATGTGATGGGAAATAAGTCTGCAGACAGATTTCTGACAAGGACCAGATCATGCAGATACATATCATACTAAGAAGTTGTGTCTTGCTAAGTCACTCTGCATAGAAGGTAAGTTTGGAGGAAATAGTACAAGAAACAAGGTGGTTTCTTAGGCATCCATTACTTTATCTTAAAATCGTCAGCAGAATTTCGTGTCTCAGAATACTTCAGTGACACTGTAATGAGCTCTCTCAGAAATACATTCAAGAAACTAATCTTGAATTAATTTCAGGTAAAATCTTGCCCCAACAACTCTTTCAATGAATGGATACATTCCATTACACTTTGAAATAGCTGACAAAAATCAAAGAATTTCAGGCTGCTTCTCAAACCTGTTGGTGGTATAACTAGATCCTTTCATGAACCAGTAGATCCTAGAAAGAAGACTACCTTTGTAAAAAGGCTATTTCATACTTCGTAGGCATTTTTAATAAAGATTTGAGGAGTATAGCTTTAAGCAAACACTTACCTTTCTAGTTATGAATGGGTACATCATACAACTTGTAAGGACGTGTGTGTGTGTTTTTCCATTATCATATCACACACCCTGCACCTCAGGGGTACCCTCATAGGTTCTGTGTATCTACTTTAAAAACTGATTTCTATAAATGTCTTCTTCCTTATCAGTAGATGCTGAACTTGATTAAACAACTGATAGAGCTAAGTTTAATAATAGCGCAATAATTGTGTACAAGTTGTATCTTTTGAGGATCCTAGAATGAAGGACAAAAGTGGAAATAACGTGAGAATGTCTCAAATAATATATGAGTGTTTGAAATTTACCTGACTTGATTTTTCATTATCTGCTCTAGAACATTGTTTACATCACATTCATTTCATTAACATTTATCCTAAAAATATCCTATAGAAATTGCCAAATAGTACTCACTGCTTCTTATTCCTATTGGTATCATGTGTGTGGTGTGCAGAACACTAGCTTTCCAAAGATGTCCACATCTGAATCCCTAGAATCTGTGAATATGCTATGTTATGTGGCAAGAGATCATTAAATTTACAGGTAGAATTAAGATTTCCAGTCATCTGGTTTTAAGATCAAGATATTTTATTGGATTATCTGGGTGGATCCAATGGAATCACTAGGGCCTCTTAAATGTGGAAGTGGAAAATAAAAGTCAGAACCAGAGACATGGCAATATGAGCAAGACTCCACTAGTCAGTTCTGGTTTTGAAGATGGATGTGTGACACCAGCTCAGGAATGAAAGCAGTCTTGAGAGTCAGAAAAGGGCAAGAAATTACATTGTCCTCTGGGGCTTCTTGAAGGAACACAGCCCTACCAACACCTGGATTTTAGTCCAGTGACATCCAGTTTGGACTTCTAATCTCCAGAACTATAAAAGAATACATTAGAAGAAGCTACTAAGTTTATGGTAATTTATTACAGCTGCAATAGCAAACCAGTAGCATTGTACACATGAAAAAATATCACTTAGGGCTAATAGCTAAAACTAGACATCAGTGCACAAAGAGGTATCTCAACATGGGTAGCTTCTACTCAAGCAATTCTTATAGTCATACTGCAGTGATTGCGTTTTTGACAAAGACAATGGGGGCACAACAGAACACCAATGAACTTTGAGGAGATATGAACAAATAGGGCTTTTATTTTTCATTAGCTGATTAGATAAGGTCTCATACAAAGTTTTATTTAAACTCCTTTGCTGAAAACAATCACCTTCATCCCTTAGAGGATTTATCTGTAATAATTCGTTGAGTGATTATATGAAATGACAATTAATTAAAAAAATAGGTCAGTGCTGACTTGAGCCCTGAGCTCCTTTTATCTTGACCAGATTCGGTGTCTTTTCTGCTACCTCTTCACCCTTTTTCATTCTGTTTCTTCTTCATTCATTTCAAAAGAACAAAGCATACAGAGTTTCAGTCCCCATTTCCAGGTCGACACAGGGGACCTGGCCCTAAGGTCAGCACATTGAGACTCTGATTAGAATTGACCTTAGATAGCAGTTGCTACAGCTCCACTGCTGGGAAGACCTTGACAGCTCTGTGACCCTGTCCCCTCTTCATAGACCCTCCTCCTCCTGCTCCCTCTTGTGCTGCCGCCTGAACAAAACATCACATCAGCACTGTTTACTGCAGGAACCCAGCCAAGGAAGTCATAACAGGACAATAGACATACAATCTGATAACCTTGTTAGCTCCTAGCAAGTAGGAGAGGTTAGTGAAGTGGCATAAAATTGTTACAGTATTTGGGTTTGTTGAAGTGGCTTTTCAGATTTTTTCCCCCTTTGGGAAAAAAAATTGTAGCATTTCTTGTCCCTTTATTTAAGATTAAAACCAGGCACAAGGACACTAAACAAAACAACATGTACAAGGCTGAAGTTAACTTTTAGAAGAATACAAATGGAGAAGGATGTACAAAGTTCATAATTATCTTCTAATGGAAAACAGCATCAAATTGCTTTCTTTGTGTTGCCAGATCTCTATAGTGTGGAGTAAGTGTGAAATAACCTTCATGATCCAGAAAAAGTTAGAGATGTGCATTAATTTGTGTAAATGATAACCAGTAATGAACTCATTTCAGATAACAGGCCAAGGATGATCAAGGTCTTTCTATTTTCTCTTTTATTTACTTCACATTACAGGATACTATTTCAACACACAGAGATTTTTGCCAGGTTTCCTTTGGGCCCTTTATTACCTCCCTTATACCTACCTCATGGTTCAGGGAACAATCCAGCCTTTAAGAGTATCATTTTAATCCCACCATTATCTCACTCTTTCTGCAAAAGGCATTACAATAGACTCTGTAACGGCCTACAATGCAGGGCCTTGCACATTTCATTCTTGCACATTGCACACATTTCATTCGCCTTCCTCCCATGATCAGTTCCTGAGTTCTTGCCAGTTCCATGATCCTGGAGGAAATATCACTAACCTTGAAGTCAGAATTTGGCGCTGTTCAGACCCTGTGACCTGGTTAATATTCTCTGTGCCTCAGTTTCTTTATCTGTAGCAAACAGAATAATCGATTCAATAAATGTGTATTAGGATGCACTTGAAGATGTCATCTTTATATTTTGTGGCAGTTTAAAGTTAAGACCAGGTGAAGCTTTATGGTTTGGCATGGCTCCTGATTTATGTTTTGCTCTTGTATTTTCCTGAAAGATTAACGAACCATAGCTAAGTCCATAACAACTTAGTACTTTGAATCTGGCTAGAGGATTTTATTGTGAACATTTTGTTCAGCCATATTTTACTGTTGTGTTGAATAGAAGTCAGAGAAACAATTCAGTGTGTGTGTGTGTGTGTGTGTAAGTGTGTGGATATCTTTTATCTGAAAAAAATACTTCTTTTATAGTAGTTGGAAAATTATAGTACTAAACATAACTCCTTTTCCTCTTCTTAATGCCCTTTATTTGTGGGTGATTATAAAATGGCACCTCTCCAATTAATTATGACTTGGAAAAATTTGAAAATAATAAAAAGTTCTGCACTTATTCCTTTTTATCTGGTATATGAGTTGTAACTGAAAAAAAAATCTTAGAAATTAAATTTGGAGGGGAAAAAACTCATGATTTTTATATGTATGATATATATGTAGTTCTCATTCACCAAGATAACAATGAAAAAAGAGAAAGAAAAAAGCAGAATAAAAAGAAAAATACATTGATAGCAGTCACCTATATCAATATATAACACATTGCAGCGTTTATCTAACAATTACATTAAATAATTGGATCCTGACAGTGAGATATAAAAAATGGGATTTCTCCTTCCTAGCTTTGAATATTTTCAATTAAAATATATTCCTTCACATACAGTTTCTGGCAATCTAATACTTAAACATCTGTATTATTTGAAAGGAGTCATTGTTCCGATCTCTTCACCACTGGTATCTTCTAGGACCTGAAAATTTTAGCGCTTTCATAGCTTTGTCCCGGATCACTGAAAGATTATTATACAGTAAATGGAATTTCAGATGGATGGATCATTATTATTCATAAACAACTAGTATGAATTATTTTAAAAGGTGTGGCATTTCTTAGATTATTGATACATGGAGTCTTCAACTTTGGAAATAGTCATTGAAACCTCACTGATTCTAATCTTATTTTTGTACACCCAACTCAGTTGAAGATACAATTTCACTGAAGTGTGCTTCTGGGAATTAAGGCTAGTCCATCTATAATCACCTAATCATTTTTAATAATATGTTGAAGGAAAAGTACTGTTGGCGATAAATAGCTAAATGCATTCATTTCTCCCATTTCTTTTTGGAATTCAAAATAATAAAAATAATTTTGAACTTCAAAATACCATGTCATCTAAGAAGTAATGGACTATAACTATGAAACAGGTACATACACCACATCCAAAGACTATCTGTTGCCTCAAGTAGGAGAGGACAGTTAACTAGTCAGTGAAATAGCCTTCCATTCAAAGACCCACTCTAAATAGTTCGAAGGAGCTCTCTGTTCAAATGAGACAATGTGTTTCTCTATTGTTTTAATTTAAAAATATTGGCTCATTGATTTGAAATGTGAAACTTGTGAAATTCAAGTGTACAATGGCAGTCTCATTTTTTTCAGATAAGCATTTTTCACTGATCTGTAATTAAGGCATAAACTGGTATGTAAACAGTTAGCTTAACTATTTAGAATGTAAACAGAAGATAGTTGATTATCTTGTCAATTGTTGGTCCCTTAAAACATGAACCATAATTTGACTGTAGCCATATTAGAGATATGTCAAACATTAAGGTAAATGAGAGTAAGAAAATAATATCAGGCTCTACCACTAGTTAAATGCAGTTTTATTCAATTGAATTCAATATATGTCCATTTGACCTTCCTTCTTTGAAATTCTAGCAATTCAGAAAAGTCAACTGAAAGGAATTTCAAGACAGGGCTCAATGTGGGCTTATCCTGTATTTCCTAACATACCTAGCACTGTGCTGAATATGGGCTTAGTTCATGAAGATAAGTGCATAGTTCAATGATTGGGAAAGAATAAAGAGAAGTTAGTTTCTGAGTTCCATTCAGATGTTGTCAAGGTCATTCAGTTATTTGTGTTTCTCCCCAAAACTGCTTCATTTTGAGCTTCAGTGACTAGCATTCCCACATTCCATTTTCTGCATCAAAACATTCAGATTTTGTTGAAATGCCTTAGGATCAAATTAGATGTTTCTAGCAGTGGTAGTCATTACTTGGATTGGATTTGGACTCAGTTATTTTTTAACCAAAGAAGGAAACACTATGTTGATTTTACCCAACGGTTTATTTGAATCAGCAGCTCATGTTTTTAAATGAAAAATTATCTAGTAATGAAAGAAAACAAATATAAAATACAGACATAGTGGATATTTTATATGGGTTTTAATAGTAGTATCCACTACATTTTACTTAGCTTAGTTCAAATTGTTCAAAATGTTGATTAGAGAAGTCCCATGCAAGAGAGTGGTAGAGCCTGACCTTTTTGATTGATACTGGTGACTGCTCTCCTAAGACAGCAAGCTTCCCCTTCTCAGTATTGGGACAGTGCAATGGCAAATTGAAAACACTTCATCAAAGCATTCTTTACATTTGTAGTGTATTCATTTGCCCTTGACTGCTCTGCTTCCACACTAAAATTTACAAACACTGGGTGGATGTGTTGGTGTGTTCCTTGGCACACTGATACCCTTGGGAAGCCGATAATCTTCAAAACTAAGATATCTGAAGTACAGGTTCCAAATTCCAGCTCTAACAAAAGTGACACTGTTTCTCGATTGAATTTCAAATGCAATCTTATGTTCAGTTAAAAAATAATTAACTTGATTTCCTCAGACTCTGAGTTATGACCTTGTAAATAAGGTAGCTCTAGGAATTACATTAACTCTTTTAAGTTCTTATTTTACTTCCAAATAGCTTTGCCAATAATTTCTCAAATTGATGTTAACAGCCCCTTGCAATTAAACAAATAGCCCTGTATCAAGACAATAGAAATAAGAACCATATATCCTCCTGGAAGCAGGGACCATCTCAAAACTTTTTCACCATGACACTAGTAGGGAATGACATATCTTTACATGATGCCTTGCTGTGTTCAGCATCATGGATTCCCCAAAATGAAGAGGAAGTTGATGAATTCAGTGGTGCTTTGTGAATGAAGAAATGAGATATTCAGTAAGACATAAGAATGCACAGTCATACATTTTCAAAGTAAGAAAGAACCTAAGCCGTTATCTGAGTCAATCTTTTAGTACAAATTTTCTCCACAATCGTAGTTTTCCAACATGTTAACTTGTGACCAAGATAAAAAAAGAACCGTATAAAAAAGACATCATGCTACAAACTGGATTAAAATGGAATGTAAATGAAATGGAATTTCCATAAAGCCGTCCTTATTCTTACTATGTAAAATGAATTCTGATACTTTCCTCTTATGTTCTATTTTATTTCTATTTTTAATCATTATAACAACTCATTCAATTGATTTTCTGACCACACATGGCTTGAGACTCGCATGATGTTCTTGCAACTCAAAATGTGGCCGGTGAGCTAGCAGCAGCAGTAGCAGCACCTAGGAGTTTCTTAGAAAAGCAGAATCTTAGGCCCCGGCCAAGACCTACTTAATCAACCTGCACATTTTCAAAAGATCTCCCCATGCAACTTCTAGTTTGAGAAGCATTGCTCTACATCATTCCCAAGAGTAGTCAAATAGTAAAATTTCCTTGAATATTTTCTTTGTCCCGAGGTGACACATTCTATTTTCAAACAATTATGCCTTAAAGAAATAGCTTGGTAATAGTAGATGGGAGTTGATAGGTAAAATAGCAACTTGGAGACCTGCACAGAAATGACATTCCACAAATGATAAATCACTTCCCCTTCACTCACAGGCATTAGTGTATCTTCTAGTGAAAGAAACTTCTTATAAAATTAATTTTAATTTATTTGCATGTGGCACTCTCTTGACTGAAAATAGAGGAATATTTGTGCTTCATCTTCTGTCTTACCCTACATCTAAACAATCAACAGTCCTGATAAGGTTACCTTACGAGAATTTCTCCAGTTAAGCAGCTCTCCAATTAGCATATCACAATCCTATGACTAGGAAGGAATGGCCAATAAAACACAAAAAAACACCATAAAAATCAATATTTACTATGGTTATTTAGTAAGAAATGTAGTCCACAATTTGAAAAAAAAAGAGAGTTCTAGGTACATTTTGTTAACAAAGAGCCAATTGTATTGACCTCAAGAGGCACTAATGCTCTATGGGGTGCCTGAACCAAGGATCCTACTAGCCTCCATCTCTTGTCAGATGCTGCCCAACTCCCTGGCTTCTGACGTCCTTCTGGAAAAATCTGGAATATTCAAGTATATAGTGAAATATTCAAAATACAGTGAATATTTCCTTTCTTCTCATGCTTTCCGTTTTGCCCACCTGGATCTGGATAACTGTTCCCAGTGTCCATTACAAAGTGGTCACCCACTAGATCAGTTGTTGAATTGGAAAAGGGCCACTCAGTTATCCAGTGGTAATGTAGAATGTCACTGGGAATCATCTGTGGGCCAGTGCATTTCCTCCTTTAAGACTCCACTGATTGAAGTTGGGTTTCTTTACTTGCATTCTTAACAGGAGGACTTGGTATTCAAGGGGATGTCACTGGTTGTTAAGATAAAGCCATGAAAATAGTCTCCCATTCTTTGGGAAATGTCTGGGATGTGTGTAGATGGGTGAGGAAGTTGTCAGACCAGTTCTTGATCTAGTTTCCCCGGAGATGAAGTTTCCTTTTTCAAAGCAATTCTTGGAATTACTTAACTACTTTGCTGTCTTTGGGTCAAAGAAAAATGCTTTAAACTTCTAAGATTTAGAATCGAAGTATGGGCTATCTTGTGAGCTGGAAGATGGGAGAAAGATTATTTTCCAACTTCTTTGTGTGAATTCTTTCTTGATAACAATCCAGTGAAGTGTACACATCAGTCCTCTGCACACTGAGGGTGGGGCGATGCTTCTGAAATCTAAGCAGAACACAAAGTTTTCTGCTCCCCACTGAGAATGGATTTTATTGTTTGGCCTCATGCCTAGCACTTGAATGAAGAAAACAGGACACAAACTCTTGTATCACTGCCCTAGGAACATTTTAGATCACCTAATGTTAGTAAGTTTTACTGGGAGGAAAGATAAACAAACACTTCCTAAACAATTTTATTGACATACCACAAATTCATTCATTTAAACTATACAAGTCCATGGTTTTCAGTATTATCATATTCACAGAGAGGCATCTCTATCGTCATGAGCAATATCTGAATATCTTCCTCACCCCCAAAATAAACCCCATATCCTCCAGTATTCTCCTACTATTTTTTCCATTACCACCCGCCTGTCTCTAGCCAAGTACTAGTCTACTTTTCGCCTATGTAGAGTTGCCCGTTGTGGACATTTCATATAAATAGAATCGTGCAACAAGTAGCCTTTTGTGATAGGCTTCTTTCATTTAGCATGATATTGTTAGTAGTTTATCTATGTGTTGTAGGTTGCATTGGGAGTTCGTTCCTTTCAATAGCTGAATAATATTCCATTGTATGGATGTGACAATTTTGTCGGTCCATTTACCCATTGATGAACATTTTGGTTGTTTCCCCCCTGTTGACTGTTATTAAAAATAGTATAAGGAATGTTTCATATACTAGCTTTTATGTAGTCAAATGTTTTCAATTCTCTTTGACAGACACCTAGAGGTGGAATTCGTGGGTCTTATGATAACTCTGTGTGTAACTGAGCAAGCACCAAACTTTTTCCAAAATGGCTGCACTATTTTACAGTCCCACAAGCTATGTATTTATTTTTTCACATTCTCAGCAACACTTGGAATTATCTATCTTTTCAGTTATGGCTATCCTAGTGGGTATTTTGGTTTTAAGTTGAAGCTCCAAGAATAAACACACTTAAAATACCCCTAGCTCATCCCCAAGGTATTAAGTGAGTATTTAAGTTCGATTAATTCCTGGATAGACCCTGTCTGGAGCAGCTGCTAGAATTGAAACAAGGAAACACACAGACAGGTTAACTAATCCCTAGTCTTTATGGGAAAAAATTTAATTCCACAGTGGGAATGTCTGAGGGATTCATTTAGCCCTATCATTGATCTTGTTTTTATTAAAAGTGGAGGCAATATGAATTATGGAAAATTAGTCATGTATTCATTTGACAAATTGTTTAAGTTGCTTAACCTCCTGAGACTAAATTTTCCTTTTTACAGAAGAAGTCAATAATAGTACCTAACTTAAACTGTTGTGTGAGGATTAACTGAGCTGTTTTTCCAGGTAAAATGCAGTGCCTGACTGAAAATAAATGTTAGCTACTATTAATTTACAGAGTGGATAGTTGGTGATCTTCCCCATTGTAAGATATTAAGAAAACTTCCTCTGCAAATACGGAGGATTTATTGAACATTTCAGTTTTTTTCCCATCTCTACAAAAGGTGTTTAAAGAAATTGTGTCCAAAAAGTATCAGAAACCTGTCACTAGTAAGAACAAACTGTAAAGCAGTCTGTTAAAGATGGTACAGTGTCCTTCCCAGAAGACTTTAATGGTGGGGAGACTCGCAGCTTTTCAGCAAGTTAGCTATCATCCAACAAAGTGTAGGGTCTAGTTCCTTCAAACAAGTCGTCATTTGTTGTTGACTCAAGTTCTTCAGATTCCCTGGAAACCCTGGAAATATAACTCAGTCTTGTACTGAGAGCTAATGCTGGACCGAACTGAAGAAGGTAAAGCTTGTGTTCCTTCTGTAGTATTTGCTTTCTGCTCCCTCATCCTTTTTGTTGCCCGTTGAGGAGCCAGTGTCACCACGATGCTCTGTGTTTTATAAAGAGTCTTCTGGCATGGGTACTCTCTTTTCCCTAGAGAACCATACTTGCTCGCCCTCTCTTGATCCTCTGCCGAAATCCCATCTAAACTGACCTTAACTCTGAATGACATTTTACATTCATTGCTGGTAAGCAAACAGATTCATGCCGTGAGCCTTTATTAAATACTTGCTCTGTGTCAGGCAGAGTGCTAGGCTCCTAGATGAATATAACAGAATCAGGCTCTCCAGCAGAATGGAGGAGATCAATAAAAATGCCCAGAATTATAAACTGATGTGATAATCACGGAGTCGCACGTATGTCACAGGACTGCTAGGAGGATTAAGAGAGTTATTTGTTGTGAAACATTTAGAACAGTGTGTGACGCATAATAAGTTTTCTATGTAAGCTTATTAAATAAATTTTATGCCAGAGGAGGATTTTCCCCCTGAGGGCTGTAGAAGTACGTACTAAGAATGGTGATCCCAACCTGAGGTGCTGAAACCCTGAGCTGGGTCTTGAAATGATTAGGGTTTAGGCAAGTTAAGATTCGGAAGAAAAGTGTTCCAAGTAGAATATAGCATGGGAAAGCATAGAAAGACATGAGAGAACATGACATATCTCAAAAAGTTCTAAGGATAGCTAGGACATAGGCAAAGCAAGAAGGAAAAAAGGATGAGACTCGGATTTTAAAGAGTGCAGTCAATAAATGGCATTCATGGCCTGTAATTGCTCTCTGTGTGTTTTGCTATGGAGAACCATTGCAGACGGGAATGACTGTTGGGTAGGCAATCGGTAGTATTTACAACAGTAGAAACTTCAGGTAAGTTGTTGAGAAGTATTTTGAGACCTTAAGTACCCTTAAAGTTAATGTTATTAGCTCTGTTGATGTTTATTTTTTTCCTCAAATATAATTAAAATTGGATAAAGCCACAGTATATTTGAAAGCATAAAATGAAAGTATTTAGTGTCTAGAACTTATAACATCTGGTAGTTTTTTTTTCATTTAAGTGCTGCACTTTCTGGTATTGAGGGCTAATACTGTTGTTAGATCAAGGTGAATTGCTGAAGAAGGTATGATGGACTAGGTTACTACTTAATGAACTATGCTTGATTAGTTAATTAGCTCTCAGTGCCCTTTGGGGCAGAAATCCTGCTGAATGCTGTATAGGTGACATTTCTAATATAGATAAGCCACCTTTCATTTAAATGCCAAGGAAATGTTTAAGGAATATTATATAAGTGCTGAAATCATCTAAATGTAAAAGAAAATCGGTAGCAAGAATCACAGAAACATATTCGGCAATATCTTCCTGTATTAGCCAATATAATCGGCTCTAATAACCTGATGAGATACTTCATGTGTCCTATAAAAATACTTTAAGAATCCATAAATTTTCCACTGACCTGTCATTATTTTGGGGGTGGTTCACTAAAACCTTTATTGCTGCAAAGCTGATTAAGCTTTGTTTCATTTTAATGATATGCTCAAAACAAATAGAATGTGCTGGAATATACTAAATTTAATTATTTTGTTAAGACTTCTGTGTTCTCCTAGGAACTTCATGGCCTATCTCTACCATACTTTCCCAATCTTATTGGCCTCTCATCCCAAATGGATTCTCCTCTCCTACTCAATTTGAAATATTAGCACTCTCTTCACTTACCTACTTCTGCACCTTTCATATTCTGTTCCTTTCTTCCCATGTTTTCTCTTTTCTAATCATTTGAATCCTCAGTTTCTCAGTGTCTATTCTTTGATAGAGGCTCCATAGTCCTTTCAGTCATGAATACATTTTTTAAAGTCCATAACTATTTACTTCTCCATTATAGGTTACCTAGCTTTATACACTTTCTGTCACTACTCCAGCTTCTGTATTCTGACTTCTACCTCTTCCACACCACTGATCCTGACCTTCAAAAGATATATACATTGTCCTACTCTTGCCATTCCTTCATTAAAGAATTCTCTTACCATCTTCCTCCTAGCCCTTTGAATGAGGACTTTATTATTTCAGACTTAGACAATATTTGAGTGTTTGCTCTCTGTGCTATAGATTATTCTGTCATAGGAGGGTAACAAATGCCACAGCATTATGGCCCGCCACAGCCCTGGGGCCGTCCTATTCTCCCCAATGAGGCTTGTCATGTACTCATCACAGTGACAAAAGGGCAGTCAACCCCTTTGGGAAAGGGAAGAAAAGACAATTAGGCTATCATACTTCATGTGTTCTTTTTTTTAAATATGAGGTAATCACTCACTTTTTAAAATTTTTATTTTTTATTTTATTTAATTGTTCATATTTGGTTGCCCCCACACCCCAGCTCTGGGATGCAAACCTGGGTCCTTGGGATGTATGTGGACTGCACTCAGCTGGAAGTTGTAGACTTATCCAATATTCTACCAAGACACACCATAACTCTCGCTTCTTATTCATGCCATGAAGATCATTGCTATCTAACATACTATGTGTCTCACTAATTTAACTTGTTTATTTTCTGTGTCCCTGCTAAAATATAAGCTCCATGAGGGTAAGGAATTTTACCTGCTTGATTCACTGTTATATACCTAGCACCTAGACCTGGACAAGGCACATAAAAGATATTTTTTAATTGTTTAATGAATATGTAAAAGGTATTTACTATGCACCAGGCATTCAATAAATTATAGCAATACTGAACCTCAGGGAACTCTATACTGCTATGAATTATTATAATTTAGATGAAGAAGTTTACCTGTCCTTCTTGTACTAGTTTAATCTGTTTAACATCTAGTGCTTTTATTGCAGTTGCTTGCTTTTTATTATTTTCTCTTTCATGGTTTTAATATGTATATTTTTAGCTGGCTGTGTGGTAACTTTCTGTTATATTCTAAATGGGACATGTACAGTTGGGCTTCTTAGAGAAGACTTAGAACTTTTTAAAAAATGTCTTAATCACCTCAACTTCCTTTTGGAATAAGGTAAATCATAAATAGGTAATAATATATTCAGTGAAATACAAAGATCTCTTTATAGATGGAGGCAGATTCCCCTGATTAAATTTTTTTTTGTAAAGAAAAAGGAATGAAGTAAGCAGGCAGGCCAGCAGGGAGAGGAAGAAATATTTTCTTTATTTTTATTTAGTCCTTCACCTTGGTTGTTTCCCTAGCCCTGGGTCTTGAACCAGGAACCTTGGGATGTGTGTGGACTATGCCCAGTGAACTAGACTGTTAGGCCACCAGGGTGCACCTCCCTGGTTATTTTTAAACTCAGCTCATGTTTTTGTCATAATTGAAGGGCCTTGGACTCTGAATGCATTTTGAAAGTAATTCCACAGTGATTGAATAATTCCTTTGCTGGCCATCTCATATGTGAGATTAGGCTATTGATCACCCATCTGTAGACCCTATTTAGGGTGTTAATCTCAGGGAGCAAAACAGTCTCTTCATAAATTGGCTTGCCAAGTGACCAGAAGTCAGGAATAGGTAAAGATAAGGATGCCACTTTCACCATGAAATAAGTAAGTCAAATGAAAATAAAATCACGTTTTGGGCTTCATAAATGTCTTACCAGTCCACTGATTTACTTACACTGGTTACTTTCTGACTATTCATGTATTCATTCAACAACTATTTACTGAACATTTACTATTGATCTGAGTCCCAGCATCATATATCCTTGAGCAATGCCCTGTCTTAGTTTCCTTATCTGTAAAATGAAAACAGTAGTAGTACCTGCTGTATAAAATAGTAAACAGATTAAATAAGCAAATACCCATAAAATAAACTTCCGCAAACAAAAAGTTTTCAACTGGCAGAAATCAGTTTTCATATTATCCTAGAGGCAATGAATTTCTTTTTTATTTACACAAAATTAAATTGTTATCACTTGCAAGTGAAAGTATTGATTTAAAGTAACTGACGTAAACTAAGAGTTGGAATGATATTCCGTGCTCATGTTTTGGAAGAGTTAACATTGCTAAAAATGGGCCATCTAACCTAAAGCAGTATACCAGTTAAATGCAATCCCCATCAACATTCCATTTACTATTGTCAGGGAAATAGAACAATAAAAATTTAAATTTGTATGGAATAATAAAAGATCATGAATAGCCAAAGAAATCACGAGGAAAAAAAAGAACAAAAGTGGAGGTATCACACTCCCAGATTTCAAGCTACACTACAGAGATATGGTAAGTAAAACTGTATGATACTAGAGTAAAAATAGATACACAGATGAGTGAAATAGAATTGAGTCCTCGGAAATTAACTCACACATATATGGTCAGTTAATTTATAACGAAGGAGCCAAGAGCATACGATGGAGAAAGTCTTTTCCATAAATGGTGTTAGGAGAACTGGTCAGCCATGTACATTCCCTCAAACCCCACGCAAAAAAACAATTTAAAATGGATCAGAGACTTGGATGTAAGACCAGAAATAATAAAATACAGAGAAGTAAACATAGGCAATGAGTTCCATGCCATCAACCCCAGAGAAGTCTTTGAAGACAACTCCACAGGCAAAGGAAATAACATAATAAACAAATGGAACTACATCAAATTCAAAAGATTCTGCACAGCAAAAGAAATGATCACCGCAACAAAAAGACATCCTGCTTGGAAGAAGTGTTTACATAGCCATACATCTGATAAGGGCTTAATATCCAAAATACATGAAGAAGTCATAAAATTCAACAACAGAAAAACAATCTAACCAAAAAAATGGACAGAAGATCTGAACAGACACTTTTCCCAAGACATACATGTGGCTAACGGGCACATGAAAAGATGTTATTTGTCTCTTCCTATTACAGAAGTACAAATCAAAACCACAGTGAGACACTTCACACCTGTGAGAATCTCTATTATCCAAGATTAGTAAAGTCATATGTTGGTGAGGATGCAGAGAGAAGGGAACCCTTTTACACTCTCGGTGGGAGTGTAAATTAGTGCAACCATTATAAAAAGCAGTATAGTTTCTTTAAAAAATTGAAAATGGAAATTCCATATGATTCCATTAACTCACTTTTAGATTTTTACCAGCCGAAACACAAAAACACTAATTCAAAGAGATATCTGCACCCCCATGCTTATTGCAACATTATTTGTAATAGTCAAGAAATGGAAACAAGTGCCCCTAGATAAATAAATGGATAAAGACAATGTGATATATATATATATATATATGTGTGTATATATGTATACATATATATATACATACACACACAGTGGAAGACTACATACCCCTTAAATGAAATTCTGCCATTTGCTACAACCTGGATGGAACTTGAAGGGATTATGCTAAGTCAAATATATCATAGGGAGAAAAAAAAATCCTTAAGAATGTTTCATACAGAATGTTTAACAACTAAGACAATGAAAATATAGAGTTTAGCTTCAAAATCAGAAAATATTCAGAAAGAGAAAATTACTCTGAGACAGCCTTCTTGCCTCCTAACTGTAGTTATAGTCATACACAAGAACAAAGGGAAAGGAATAGGATATAGTAATAGATGAGCAACTGCAAACAAATTTTGAAAGTTGGAAAGAAGATAATGAATAATGACTGAGGGAGCTCAATGCAGGTAGTGGGTAGAAAGTTCCAGAAGCTAACCGATGGATGCTACAGGATCCCAGAAAGGGTCAGGAATTCTAAACTTGGGATAATTCAGGTATAGAGACAGGAGGACTGAAAATGAGAAGGAATGTAAAGGCTGTATAGATACCTAGATCTCTTCCATATTCCCTGCAGCCAGGACCCCTGGAGGACAGGAAGTGTGCTCTCTGAGAGGCTGAACCAGAAGGACTTTCTGTTGCTGTGACTCTCAGCCTTGATTGCACATGAGAATCATCTGGGGAGTTCTTGAAAGTCCCAAAGCCCAGGCTGCTCTCCAAACCAATTAAATCAGTGTATCTGAAGATGGCACCCTATGAATTATGATTTTTTTAAACTACCCAGGTAATTACAGTGTGCAGCCACGGTTGAATGCCACTGTTGGAGTACCAGGCAGAACTGAAACCAAAGGCACATGATACATAGCATTATGCCCAGTCAGCAGAGAGAAGCCCACTATTTAAAGAGCTCTACTCACATGCAGAGCTATCAGCCAACACTTTGGTACCTGGATCATTTACATATAAACATCAGCCAAGCATTACTGCACATTTGAGGAAAGTCATAAACATGAGGCACAAGCCAAAACACATGGTTACAAACCAGGGAGTAAAGACTGTTTTAAAAACTGTAATTAGAATCCTCAGGAACATATTAAATAGTCATTTTGTTTATTGATTTACCAGTGGTTTACAGTGTTATATAATTGCAGGAGTACAGCTTCACACCTCAACAAGTATGTCTCCCACGCTGCACACCAAAGTGCTAGTACCACCCACTGCTATCAAATTACCCCTTCTAACCTGCTCCTCACACCCCTCCCTCTTCCCCTCTGGTAGCTACCAAGTTGTCAGAATCTAAGAGTTATTTTGTTAGCTCATTTGTTTTGTTTCTTTATATTCCACATACAAATGAAACCATCTGGTATTTGTCTTTCTCTTTCTGGCTTATTTCACTTAGCATAATCATCTAGAAATTGTGATGTAACTTTTTTTGGAAGAACAGAGAGCTGAGGTTCAGGATAATAAATTGTCCAACAATATGTCTAGCAAATGGAAAAAACAGAGCTCTCCTTCAAGAATTTGGACTGAAGAACACGTTTTTTTCCCCTTCATACCTTGCTTCCTCTCACATGAAAATGCTTGTCATGACTTGTTTTCCTCACACCTGCACTTAATTTTGCTGGGAGCAGCTGTCAGCGCAACCCCAGGTCATCAGGTAGCCTAACAGTCTTTCTCTGATTTGAGGTCTTCTGTCAAGAATAAAACTCTGTCAGTCTACTTGAATTGTCCAAAAAGCAATTTACATAAATTTTCAAAATATGCATTTATGCGTTAACTCGAAGATATCAAAGATTTTCCTGTAGAAATGTAAAATTTCCATATGAAATCCCCCAAATTATTAACTTAAGTATATTTGAAAGGCAAAATATAGCAACCTTCACTATCATTTAGGAAAACTGGTACTAATGGTGCAACTTGGTGGCCTAGTAGATAAAACCACCGGACATAGTCCAAACGCATCTCAAGGACCCCAGTTCGAGACCCAGAGCTGGGGGAACAACCAAGATGAACAACTAAATCAAATAAATAAGTTTTTCTTCCTCCTTTCTCTGCTTGGCTGCCCACTCATCTTTATTCAGTCTGCACCTTCCTCTTTTCAAAAAAGAAAAACTTCTACTAGTAAAATTCACGTGCTGAAATGTTATCTACTTTGTCATTTTCCCCAAACTTTGCTGCACGCTGGAATCACTTCAGATTTTTTAAAAATATGCACCCAACTCAAGATATTCTGACTTAATTGGTCTCACATGCAGCTGGGAGACAGCATCTTTAAAATGTCCCAAATGATTTTAATGTCCATCAAATTTTGGGAGATGTTGCTTTATAGTCTATAATTTGGAAAGTGAAGATTCAAGATCTCTTAAAATATTCTACCATTGGGTCTCTTTGATTTTAAAGATAGTTGATTGATGTCTGATAAATTATACTGATTTGTCCTTGATTGCCAATGATCATATACAGTCAGAAAATGTCACATACAAATGCACATGATTTTATACTAATATATAATTTCTTATGAATGTTGCTCTATTATTTTCTTTGAATTCATGTTATCTGTAAAAAAATCTAACAATTAATGATGATATTTGCCTTGTTAGACTTTGACTGCTCTCATGAACCATTTAAAGAAGTACTCTGTAGCAGTGGTGCCCAAATGAACTATATAATGCTAGCTAGAGGCATGCCCTGGTGGAGTGGCATTTGGGAGCAGTCCACATATGTCCTGGGGCTGGTGGGAACAACTAAGATGAACAAGTAAAATAAGTAAAAACATGTGTCTTCCTCTTCCCTCTTCTGAACTGTCTGTCTCTGCTCACCTTCATTCCTGCCTGAATCTTTTCATTAAAAAACCAGTTTTATACTGCTAGTTAAAAAGCAGCATTGCATTCTTGAGTAGTTAAATGGAAAAATAAAATGGCAAAATAAGTAAACAAGTTGAACTAAAGGCATATTCTTCATTCACATTACTGTTCCATTTCAGGGTTGGGTTCAAGTTTAGGTATTAGTTGAATCAGTATTTTTAATTCTGTCAATACTGTTAAGGAAAATAAGGATGATAGAAAAATAAAGTTGTATCTGACAGTTCACTTTTAGTATCTATCTTCATTGTATCAATCATTATTAAAGTGTAAATGAACTAGATTGCTTTATTTCCCAGGAAAATGTTGAAAGTAGCACCATGGATAATTATATACAATCATATTATATGATATAATAATATCACACATATTATTGATCCCTATCTCTTTGACACAGATATCAGTTCTAATAAAATTGGGTCATTATTACCTAATATCTGCCACCAACTTTCTGATATTACTAGGAAAGTATTTAAAATTATTAAAATAAAAAATGCATTATTTATCCTGCTCCCTAACCCTAGCTTTTGGCTACCAGGACATTGGAATTTTTCTACATGGTATAATTACATGATACTAGGATTATTTGTGCAGTTTATTGCATTGGTCTCTTAAGATTGAAGAGTTCTCATAAAATACTTCTTTTAATATAGTAATAAACTCTTAATTATTCCTAAAATATATTACCAATGAAATTGTGTAATATAGGTATATACATATGTGTGTGTTGTATAAATGTATTTTTTTTCCTTAGAAGAGATAAAAAGTAATATTAACTGGATATATGGGTGTTTTCCAAAGTACAGAATTTTAAAGTTTAACATCTTAAAATTTAGAACCTTAACATTTTGATATTTCTATGGTAAAATAAATCAACATGTTTATTATGGGAGATGGCCAAGGAAATCATCAGTAATTGGCAATAATTTTTTATTATTTATTGGTGGGCTGGGATGGCAGGTAGTATAATCAAAAAGAAGCAAAAATCTGGGAGGTCTGAGGGCAATGAGGAAATTAATGTGAGTTGGAAGTGCTGAGGAAGGTAAATAGCAGAAAGTCAAATTAAAGAAAAGGCTGGAAGCAATGCAAAAATAATTAAGCTGCTTATCTGTGTGCTGTATTCCCAGTTGAAATGCACTGCTATCCTCAAATAGCATTGAATCTTTCATGGGATTTACCATGGTGACCGGGAATTGCATGTGGATGAGAGAATAATAGCTAACATTTGTCCAGTGTTTATTTTAGTTGGGTTATTTGGGGATTTTGTTCTTGCTTGTTTGGTTTTTTTTTAAGTTTTTTTTTAATTGTTTTTGTTATTGTGTTGTAGGAGTTACTTATATTTTCAGATAAATGATTTACAAATATGTTGTCTAACTTAAAATGCTGTATTTTTTTCATTTTTGTTGATTGCTGCCTTTACAGTGTAGAAGCTTTTAAGTTTAGCTATCTTTTACTTTTATGTCTGTGCTTTTGGTGTCATATCCAAGGAATCATTGCTAAGACTGATGTTAAGCAGTTTTCCCCCTATGTTTTCTTCAGGAAGTATGACGGTTTCTGGTCTCACTTTGAAGTCTTAAATTTGCATGTATTGTGTAAAAAAAAAAATCTAATTTCATTCTTTTACATGTGGACATCCAATTTTCCCAGTACTATTTGTTAAAAAGACCATCCTGTCTCTCTTGGGTATTCTTGGTATTTTTGCTAAATATCAGTTAACCACATACTTGGGTTTATTTTTGAGTTTTCTGTTGTGTTCCATTGGGCTATGTGTTTGTATTTATGTTCCATACTGTTTGAATTACTGCAGCTTTATAATATATATTGAAAGCAGGACACGTGATGTCTCCAGCTTTGTTCTTCTCACTCAAAATTTCTTTGGCTATTTGGAACCTCTTGTGGTTCCATATGAATTTTAGATTTGTTTTTCTATTTATGTAAAGTCATTGAGGTTTTGATGCAAATTGCACTTAATCTGTAGATCACTTTGTGTAGCATGGACATTTAACAAAATCAATTCTTCTCCAGTCTATGAATTTGAAATTTCTTTCCATTTATTTGTGTCTCATTTAATGTCTTTGATTGAAAACTCTCATATCCTGTTGGTGGGAATTTAAATTAGTGCAGCCCCTATGGAAAATTCTATGGAGGTGTCTCAGAAATTAAAAAAAAGATCTACCATGGGATATAGCAATTCCATTTCTGGATATATATCTAAAGGAATTGAAACTAGGATCACAAAGAAATATCTGACCCCCATGCTCATGACACATTATCCACAATAGCCATGACATGGAAGCATCATAAATGTCCATAGATGAATGGATCAAGAAAAATGTGGTAGATACATACAATGAAATATTATTCAGTCTTTAAAAAAAGAGTCCCTGCCGTTTGTGACAGCATGGATAAACCTAGAGAACACTATGCTAAGTGAAATAAGCCAAAGAAAGGCTAATATTGCATGCTACCGTTTATATGGGTAATCTGAAATAGCAAAACTCAGAGAAACAGAGTAGAATGGTAACTACCAGGGACTAGGGGAGGTGTTAGTCAAAGGATACTAAATTTCAGTTATGCACAATAAATCAGTCTTAATGATTTAATTACAGCATAGTAACTCTACTTAACAACAATGAATCGCATACTTAAATTTTTGCAAGAGGTTATAGCTTATGCTAAGTGTCCTTATCATGCAGCCATGCTTCACTTAGCAATATTTCAGTCAGTTACAGACCACATACACAGTTATGGCCCCAAAAGACCCTAATATCTGACCTAGGTGTGTAGTAGGTTATACAGTCTAGGTTAGTGTGATTATACTCTCTGATAGTCACACAGTGACAAAATCACCTAATGATGTATTTCTCAGGACATATCCCTATGACTATAATCACAATCCTACTGATGAAGAGTGCAGAGAGAAACTTTCAGATGTGATGGATCTGCTCCAATGTAGGTTTTGGTGCTGTTTTTCAGATGTCTACTTTTCTCCAAATGCATCAAATTATACCTTAAACATACAGCTATTTATGTCAACCATATCTCAGTAAACTGTTTTATGAAATTATTAACCAAATCAAGGATTTAAAAAAGCCTGCAAGGTATGGCATTGTCCTGATATCACCAACAATCCAGTTCCTTTCTAGCTTTGTCATTCTTAAGATGTGACACTCTGGTGCACCCTGGTGGAGCAGTGGTTAGGTTAATTGCCTCTGAAGGATGCAGGCCACATACCCCTGGGTTTCAGTCCCAGACCCAGGGGAGAACAACCAGTGTGAAAAATTAAAAATGAAAAATAAAGTGCTTCCTCCTCTTGTCTCTTCCTGCCTGCTTGCCTACGACTGCCTTCATTTCTACCTGCACCTTTCCTTAAAAAAAAGATGCGACCCCCATTCTCATGCTCTCCAACTGTGCTTTGGTCAATATGTATACTTTTGAAAAAGAAATGAGAGGAAGTGGAAAGTGGAGAATTGGGTATGGTACTTGAGTCAATTACCCTTTTTAAGGAGTTTTCCCAGAAACTCCACCTATGACTAATATTTGCAAACTATTCATCAGAACATGTCTCATGAGTATCCCCAATGTTCTTTTCAGAAAGAAGTTCTGTTTTGCAATTTAAGTCAGTAATTTTGGCAGAGTCACCAAAGTGGCCAAACACTATAAATGAAAACCTCTTTGTATGTTAGAATTGGGATGAGACTTAAGTGACTGTTACCAGCTGTAAACACTCACAATAACATTAAACTATGTCTCTACTCTTAAAACACATTGCTATCTTTGAATTAAACAATATGCAAGGCAGAAAGAAAATAGCAATGGTAGCTTTGACTACACAATTTGTCTCTGCTAATTTTCCCTTCCATCATTATATTCATTTTATCTACTCCTCTAAACAAAAGTAACTGAAGAAGAATCAAAATGTCTTTAAACCAAATGCCACTAGTCCAAAAATGTCCTAGGCTATCATTTCGCATTTTTTTCACATGGACTTATAAGAAGTATTAAATATCGATGACTTACAGTTCCCTTAATTGTAATTCTGGTCATCTTTACAATGAAATACAGGTTTCTTTGGAAATGGAATCCCAAAGACTAATTCTAAGCCAGTAGAGTTTATTTATTTAACAACTTACACATTTCTTCTTTTCTTTTCTTTTTGTTATACAATATGGAACAATTACATGGTCTAGTTGTGTTTATTTAAGTCCATTCCATGAAACAATTGCTTACTGAGCATCTATTGGGTGCCTGGAGAAAAACACAGCAGTGTCATATCAAGGGCAAGGTGGGGTAGCGGGGAATTTCACCCAGAGTGTAAACAAACCAGGGGTGGGGGGGGTGCTTTTCTGTAGAGAATTGAAAACTGAGAAAACCTACTAAATTCACTCTACCTTATATTATCTCCACGCGTTAGGAATTTTAAACAAGGGCGAATCCTTTTGTTGTCCTAAGCATTTGCTGTGATTACTACTGAGTTTTCATAATTTATATATTAACTTCGATTTGACAAATTTTGTTCTTTATCCCTTCATAAGCATTGCAGTCCACATGGCAGTTGATAAGCACTCCCTGGCCTATGGCCATTCCTGATCCATGTGTACTCAGCTACACATTTATTTCACCAGCAATTTCATAGTGATTTGGAATTCTTTAAGCTTTGGGTGTTGTAGGTGTTTCCAACTCAATGGTATTACCTATTTCTTTGGTTAAACAGTAGATTCAGAATAAATGCTATGAGTAAATAATAATATGTAATTAATAAGGCAATTATTGAAACAGAACTTTCGCATTACACATGATCACTGAGAATTTTGATTTTAAAACTTCTTAAAATAGTAAAGGAGTCTGAACTGTGATGTGGCATATTTCTTGTTTGGAAGGTGTAAACATTTCACTCCACATTCTTTCTGTATAGTCTATATCAAGTCCCTTTAGAGGTGTATGTGAAGAACCTCATAAGATTAAAATGTATTTTTTTTTACCATTGCCATATGTTTCAAAAGTAAAGAAGTAGTCAAAACTATGATTACTCATAATTATTGCATGATTACTACGGAAAATAATTTTACCATTTAAAGGAGAGGTTTATTAAAGGCTTCTCTCTCCAGGTTTCAGATACACGAGACACACGACCATGACAAAATGAGGAGGACAGACACAGTCTCAACACTGTCCTTCTGGGGTAGAGTAAATCATGCATGAGAGGAAATAAACATGTGCTAATGTATATACCAAATGTTTTTTTCACACTTAGTCTCTTTGCGAGAAGCATGGTCTTTAATACCCTGTTGCCGAGTTCAGAGCTAGCAGCATGTTCTGGGAGTAAATTCTGTCATAAATCTCTCTCTCTTAGTGCTGGGGTTTACAAATACTATAATGGTAACTGTGTGTGAAGTAAGCTTTTATAACATTTTTATTGAGATATAACGCATATACAGTATCATTCATACATTTAAACTATATGCTTTCATGGGTTTTAGAATATTTTAAAATATGTGCAACCTAACTATAATAAATTGTACAATGTTTTCATCACCTCAATAAGAAACCCTTTATTTTTTAGCAACCCTTCCCATTTCCCATTCCTCCCCACCCAGCCTTAAAAAGCCACGAGAGTACTTTCTTTCCCTATAGATCTTCCTATTCCTCACTTTCATGTAAATAAAATCGTATAGTATGTGGTCTTTTGTAACTGACTTCTTTCACTTAGCATGCTTTCCGATTTCATCCATATTGTAGCATGTATCGTTCCTTTTTATTGCTGAGTAGTTTTTCATTTTATGGAGATAGTACATTTTGTTTACCCATTTGTCTATTTATGGGCATTTCGTTACCACGTTTGGCCACTGTGAATAATGTGCTGATCTATGCTTCATCATTTCTCTTACGTAAACAGAATCTTAGGGTGGATTTGTTGGGCCATGTGTTAACTCTATTGGATCATTTGAGGAACTTCCAGAGTATTTTCCATGGTGACTGGGAGGTTGTCCATAAATTACTGTCATCTTTGCCATTGGTAAGGCCAAGAAAGTTTCCCACGAAATGTATATCTTGCTCTTGTCTTGCAGAAAAGTAAACTCCGTTTTGTTTTGTTTTTGTTTTTAGGAAATGTGCAGCAGAATTGAGGGCAAGCAGAGACAGGAGATAGGCAGGAGGATGAGAGAGGAGGAAGAAGCATTTTATTTATTTTTATTTAGTTGTTCATCCTGATTGTTCCCCTGACCCTGGGACACGAACTTAGGACCTTGGGATGTTTGTGAACCGTGTCCACCATTAAGCCACCAGGGTGTGCCCCTAAAGCAAACTCTTAAATGGGAAAGCATACTGTACATATAGCCAGGTGATTTGGGTCACACTCTCAGCCCTGTCTTTAATTACCTGTTTGACCTTGTGCCATTCATCTTCAGCGGACACTGTTCCCTTGTCTCTGTTTTATAAATTAAGGGAATTGGATTAGATGTGTTATCCAATTTTAAACTCCAACTGTGAGAATTTAGATTGCTGTGACATTTCTCACTTAATCTTACAAACCATTTTGCTCACATTCAGGATTTTGTTTGGCAAGAAAATAGGATATGATTTGTATCTCCAGATTATGTCTTATTCCTCTAGAAAAACCAAAGATTTCCTATTATTGCTTATTTAATTTTTTTTCCTTAGGTAGACTATATACTGCTTGTTCCACAAAAAAATTGCCATAAATGAAAAATATTTCATCAAGATATATCAATATATGTTTTTGGACATAGCTCATTTATTAGTTAGAACTTGAAATTTACATAATGTTATAAGCTAGTGTTACTTCAATAAAATATTTTTTAAAAGGAAGAACATCTTAATTGAACCGAAATTGGTTATAAGGTTATTGAATTTGAATGTTTCACACTGAACAGGAAAAAGTTATTCACTAGACGTGTGTTACTCAGCATCACATGACAGCTTGCTGTGAATGCACATTCACAGGCCCCACCCCAGGTCCAATGAGTCAGAACTGCTGAGTGTGGAGTCCAACAGTCTGAGAGATTTTTTAAATTATTTTACTATTTCACACTGCTCTATGCTTTTCAGGTATTGAATTTGTACCTCAGTCTGTGTGTATTTCACACCACACCCACCACCAGAGTTCTAGTGCCCTATATAACAACCTCAATTTTAACAAGATCTCTGGGTGAAGCTTGAACTTTGAGAATCATTGACTAAAATTGTTGCTTCCAGGGTGTGCTCTGGTGGCCTAACAATTGGGTATACTTGGGAGCAGTCCCATGTCCATTCCAAATTTCCTGGGTTCAAGACCCAGGGCCGGAGAGGACAACCAATATAACAACTAAATAAAAATAAAGCGCTTCCTCCTCCTCTCTTCCTGCCTGCCTGCCTATTCCCCTTCATTTCTGCCTGCTCCTTTCCTTTTAATAAAAAAAATGTTGCTTCCAACCCTACACTCTGTGGTCTCTCTTAGTACACTACATTCCAAACTTGCTTCTAGATTTAATTTCTAATCAGTTTGGAAAAGAAGATTTGAGTTTTACCTCAGTGTCTTTCCTGAAGGATTTGGGGCAAAATATGTTGGATTTTAGCAGCTGACACTTAATCCATGCCAAACAGTCAATGTCTAGTAGCAGCAGCTGAATCAGTGAATCTTGGTTTCCTTTTATCTGGCTCAGAAGAAAAATCACTTCTTCCCCTGATAGCTTGTACAAGTAATCCTGCCTACTTACTTTTCTTCATCAGTTATTTCTAAGAGCAATGAATTGCAAAAAAAAAAAAAAAAAACCTTCTAATATTGCATTTCCTAGTCATCATAGTGTATTTGTTTCTCAAAGAAGAAAATCCCATTATACTACAATTTTTTTTAGTGTGAATAATGTTTTACAATTTCTAGGTGTGTTCATATGTGTGAATTTCCCTGGGAACCCCATTGGAGTAGTATGATCACAGTGTGACTTTCCACCCAGCATAGTGACTACTTCTGAGTGGGATCAGTCTAGACTCTACTTAGGGGTAGAGCTAACAAGATTAAAGCTAAGAGGTGCGTTAGTCTGACCCATTCACAATGGGATTCATAGCCCAATTCCGGCCAGGAATCATTGTTCATGGATTCCAGTGGAGTTGCCATGAAGAAGCTGACCCAGCCACAGTCTGAGCGGTCAACATGAAGTGGGAGAGGAAATGCCAGGAGATTCCCCAAAAGTGTTGAATAGCTCACCAAAATCCTCACAGGAAAATTCAGCCACCCATTCTGACAACTGAAGACTCGGAGCTCAAAACAGAAAATCAGAATCTTGAGAATCATTTCCCCATTCATTCTACAAACTGAGTTGTGTTTCTCTAGCAGGATCTGTATCCCCCTCTGGTAATGCAATTGAGAATGAAAGTACAGGTGGTTCCTGCAGCCATGAAGCTTTCAGTCTTGTGGGGGAGATAGAGATGAATGAAATAACTACAGAAGCTAAAGTATAATCATAATCACTAGTTAAGATAGTGTTCAGGGCATAAAACACTCACTGGCCTATGGAAGAGGATCTGACCTGATTAAGAGAAGGAAGACTTCCAGAGAAGTGACTCTTGAGCTGAGAACTGAAGAATTGAGTAGGTTTTGGCTAAACCAATATTCTTCAATATATTATTTTTTACCTCATTCTTTCATAATATCTAAATTTGTGATTGTATAATATATATAGCATTAGCAGATTATATACATATTCAATTTATAATAAATATACATATACATTTGAAGGCTGTTCTTAGAGTTACCCTTGCAATTTATGAGGCCTCGGACATTGGGTATGAATTGATTTAATGGGAACATGTGTAGGTGGTTGGGGTCAGAGGATGAAAAAAGAAGCACAACTTTCGTATGCTTACCATAGGGAATTCCAAATCAGCCCAAATTCCAAGTAACAAGTATTGTTCTTGCTATAGAATCTTTAAAATCTTCTCCCATCTTTACAATACACACGAGAATGCTAAACCTTCAGGGGAAATGTCTCCTTAGGTGCTCAATATAGAGACAGAACTGCAGTTATGTTAGTTATCTATTATGACATAACAAATTATCCCAAAACTTAGTGCCTTAAAATATTCATTAGTTTATAGTTCCTGTGAGCCAGGAATCCAGGCCTGGTTTAGCTGGGTCCTCTAGCTCTGGGCACCCCACAGGTTGACGTCAACTCAAGGCCTAGTGGGGAAAGACCTGCATCCGAAATCACTCATGTAGTTGGTAGGAGGATCAATTACTCACGGACTCTTGTACTGAGTCCTCAGTGCCTCATGGCTTATCTGCCAGAGGCCTCCCTTGGTTCCTTGCTACATGGATATTTCTGGATATTATTTCACAATATGGCGTCTGATCTCATCAGAGTGAATAATTAAAGGGGCAAGAGAGACTAACAGTAAGAGAAGGAGTTGGTAGCAAGACACAAGTTGCAATCTTGTAACCTAATTACAGAAATGACATTCGCTCATGTTGGCCATATTCTGTTTGTTAGAATCATGTCACAAGGTCCAATTTGCATTCAAGGGGAGGAGATTAAACAAAAGTTTGAATACCAGGAAGCACAATTCTCAAAGAAATACTTGGAAAACTCAGCAGAAATGAGGTAGCTGGTGAAACAATTATTTCATTCACCATCTTAGATTAATATTGTCACCAAGAGTGTAACGTTTACTCGAAACTTTTTAAATTTTGTATATATAGATTATTCAACTATGAGAATGAAGAGACCCCCAAACTGATTAGGTAACAAGTCTGAAGAATCAGGCCGGCACCACTGTGAGATGTAACAGCAATTTCATGGAGTAACTTGCTTGCAGGGTTCCTCAAGACCAGACCTGGCGGATGGGGTTTTGGTTGAGACAAATTCCAAACAGGATCAAAACTAAAGGGCCCATTTATTCCCCGTCTGGTATGTGTCTGTCTGATCATTTTACTAAACACAAGATTAATGCAAGCGTTTTGGCTCCAGTATTCTGGAGATATACCTCAGGGACTTTGTCTTTGTAAAGATTAAGCAAGAATGATGAGTCTTGAGAGAATGGGTAACAATTTCCAGAAACTAGCTTGGATTAAATAACCAAAGATGGTTCCATTCAAAATGGAGTCAAATAATTCTGTTTCATACATAGATGTGCACTATATTCCATGCATAGTAGTCATTCTACAGCACAGACCCCTGCTTACCTCACTTTCCTCATTGCCTAAAACTCCCCTCACTCAAGATTTTCTAGTCACACTGCCTGCCTGCCCCAGGGCCTCACCCCACCTATATAGAATGCATTTCTCCCATACATAGGCCTGACTGCCTCCTCACTTCATTCAGTTCTGTGCTCAAATGCCACATTATCAGAGAGCTCTCCCATAACCGCCTCATCTTTACTCGCTCTTCACAGTCCTTTACTCTGCTTCATGTTTCTCCATAATGCGTATCACTACCTGACATTCTGTGATGTACTTTTTGTTTATCTGCCTATTGTCTCTCTCTTCCAAAAACGTATATTTTGGTCATAAATTCCAGAGCCTTTAATCTGGTGCCTGGAATAAAGTAAGTACTCCGTAACTATTTGTCACTATGGTGAAGGAATTACTTTTTATTTAACAGGGTAGACTCATAATTCAAATGTATGCGTGTACTACCTTACTAATATGATACACATCCACTTCTGATTATTAGAAATCATTTTTCCCACCTATGATAATGAGGATATGAATTATTAGAAATGAAAATGGCTTCTTTTGGAAAAGGAGATGACATTTAATAATTTGAATTCAATTAGCAGAATGTACTTTTGGTCTTTGCCAATAAATTAACATTCATTGAAGAAGGCAAAACTTTCAGAAAATACTACATACAGGGAATTATTGAGTTTCTGATTTTCTTTATAAGCTTTATTTGTGTCTGTTTATTTTCATCATGAAGAACATTTACTGAAATATAAAATCTTATTACCAAGATATGTTTTTGATGGTTTCCATAAACTTATTTCACTCTATACTGAAAATGCACTTGCCTAATACAGAAAGAATTGAAAGCTTTTTCCAGACACATCTTGAATGAATAGCAAAAAAAAAGTCCTTAGGTCAAAAGCCTGAATGCTGGATTTGTTTTAATTAATCCAAGTCAGTACTTTAGAGAATATAATGATACATGAATAAAGAACTAGGTTCAAAGTACTGCTAGTATTATGAAGAACACAAAGATAAGCTATACCTACATACAAAATAGAAAAACAGTAGTAGAAAGTGTAATTAAGAATGTGTGTTCTGAAGTTAAGCCTCCTGGAAATTTCAGCACATCTTTAGCAACCTGTGTGTCTGTACTTAATGATGCTGTGATGCTCATTTAACTTCACTGGGCCATGAGGTGTCCAGATATTATTCTGGGTGTGTCTGTGAGGGTGATTCTGTAGGGATTAGCATTTGAATGGGTGGTTGGGGCAGGGCCAGTTGTCTTCCCTCATGTGGGTGGCCTCATCCAATCAATTGAAGGCCTGAATAGAACAAAAAAGCTGAGTAAGGGAGAGTTTGCTCTCTCTGACCTGTACGAGGACGTCAGTCTTTTCCTGCCTTCAGACTAACACCTGCACTAGAATTTACACCTTCAGTTCTCCTGCTCCTCATGGTGCTGTGGGCTCTCCTGGGTCTGGACTTCTCAACCTCCATAACGGCATGAGCCAATTCATTACAAGATAGATAGGTACATGCAGACACACACATACATATGTGTGTATATATATATATATATATATATATATATACATATATATGTAATAATAATCACAGTTTAGTTTAGCCTAGCCTAGCTTTACATGTGCCCAGAACAGTTAATCCATAGATGGGCAAAATTACCTAACACACAGCCTATTTTATGCTTAAGTGTTGACCGTGTCATGTAATTTGTGGGATACAGTACTGGAAGTGACACACAGTATCTAGAGAATGGTTGTTTGCTCTTATGCTGCTCACTGCCACTGCCCAGCCATGACATGAGTGTCTCATACTACGTATTGATAGTCCAGAAAAATATCAAATACAAAATTCAAAGTATGCTTTCTACTGAATGTGAATTGCTTTTGAGCCATCATAAAGTTGAAAAATCGTAAGTGGGATCCTCTGTATACTATTGCTTCTGTGTCTTTGGAGAACCCTAATACTGTTGTTGAGTTAATTGAATGAAATGACTTAAGTGACACTTTGAACACAGTAAATGGCACTTAGTATTCAGAAATGTTATCCACGAAAAGGTATTTTAATTAGAATTAGTTAACACTTCAAGAGACCAAAAACCCAAACTCACAGCAAGTTTGAGAAAGAAGTTTTTATGAGAAGGAAGTTTTATGAGAAAGAAGTTTAAATGACTCAGGTAAATTAAGTCCCAATGAATTATACAACACAACCAGTTCAGTGCTAGTTTAGGCATTCAGTTTCATTGGGCATTCTAGTTCTTTCTGTCAGGTTAATCCCACTCTGCTCAAATCTTGACTGTCAACCTTTGTCATGATCATTCTTACTGGTTTGGGGATTTGACTAAGCCATCAAAATCACATGCCAACAGCAGGCCACCCTTGGCTTTACATCGAAGAGTGATCGCAGACACTCTCACCAGCAGTGTATGAGAGCTCAAACTGCTCCATGTCCTCAGTAACACTTAATATTTATTGTGAAATTTTGCATGATTCCCCAGTCTCATGGTTATATATTATAGTCTAAATTTGCACTCCCCTGACAATAAACAGAATTGAGCAAATTTTCATTTGCTTAAATCACTTGATTTTTCTTTGTTCAGTGCCTGGTCATGACTTTTAACTCTTACTGTGGGATTGTTTGTATTTTTTTTCTTATTTGCTTGTAGGAGTTCTTTATATATTTTCAATATTAATCCTTTATTGGTTGTATCATGGTAAATCTTCCCCACCCCGTGCTCTTTCCATGCTAGTAGTGATTTTTGATCAAGTTCCTAATTTTAAATTGTTGATCTTTTCCTTTGTGGTTAGTGCTTTTAGTGCTCTATTTAAGAAGTCTTTCCCCACTCTAAGGCCTTGAAGATATTCTTCTACGTTAACGACTAAAGTATTATTATTTTGTTTTTCACATTTAAACTATAATATTTCTGGAAATTAGTTTTATTTATGGTTTGAGGTAAGAGATTGTCATTTTCTTTTTCCCCACATGATTGCTCAGTTATTCCAACTTTACCCATGAAATGACTGTCCTTTCTCCACTGCCATGTCCTGTTTGTTTGATTCACGTGTCCATTCATGCTTTGTTCTATCTGGGGTTTCTGATGTTTCATTGTTCCAATACAACAATTACTACAGCTTTAAAATAAGGCTGGATATCCAGTAGTACAAGTCCTGCCATCTTGTTATTATAGTTCAAGGTGATTTTATCTATTTTGAGGCCTTTGTGTTCCCATATAAGTTTTACAAGAAGAGTGTCATATTCCACAAGAAAATCTGTCGAGTTTTTGATATTTTATTGAATCTATTTCTTAATTAGGGATAATTTTTTCCCTGTTTATATATATATATATTTATATTTTAAATATGTATGTGTGTTTACATATATATTTACACATACCGTTGAGCTCCCTAATCCATGAATAATTTCATTTCATTTATTTGAATATTCTTAATTTTATTCTTTAATTTTCTCTTTAGAACTAAAGAAGGGCTGTCTAGATTAATTTCTACATACTAGATAATTTTTAATTCTATTATAAACTACATCTTTTTTATTTTAGTTTCTGTTAGTTGCTAGTCCAAAGAGTAATTTGATTATATAATCAGTGCAGGTGATTTTTAATGTTGATTTTATATCCAACAACCTTGTTAAATTCTAATGTATCTGTTGATCATTTGAATTTTCCATGTAGACACAGTGATATCATTTGTCAATGGCACTTTAGTTCTTCCTTTTCAATCCAGCCTAAAGAGTACTAAGATGTCTAACCTGGATATTTGCTATGTCTTTGTACTTGTATACAAATGTATTGAATTTTTTAAAAGATTTTACATAGTGATGACATATATGAAAAACAAATACATACATCATCATTATATGAGTTGATTGTCCCAATGAAAACACCCATATAACAACCCCCCAAATCAGGAAACATCAGAAGCCCCTTCCATACTCCCTCCATAACGCAAGCTTTTCCCCAGAAGTAACCCGTAACCTGTTACTGGTTAGCATTAGTAAATTAGTTAGTATTAGTATCAGTAAGCTAGTTTAATTTTAACATTTTTTTAGTTTTATATAAGTATAAACTTATAGAACTTAATATTTTGTATTGATTTCTTTCTCAATGTTAGTAAATATTCATGATATCATGTAGAGCTATACATTTGCATGGCTATGCAGTATCCCATGTATTCTGTCATGTTAATGATATTTTAATAGTTTCCAGTTGGAGATTAATAAGAATAATGTTATGCGCATTCTCATACATGCCTGTTGATAAACATCAGTACGTATGTTCAATAATGCCTAAGAATGGGTCAGTAGAACAAAGAGGGAGACATAATATCTTAGTAGGTACAGTAGAAGTTATTATTAAGTAATGAGAGCTGTCATGCACTTATGTCTCTGGGATGTGTAATCAGTTCTCTACAAGGCCCTGGAGAAGCTATGCAGCAGTCTCGGCCATGAAAGCTAAGTAACTTGCCTAATTGCTACATTCATTCCACAAATATTTATAGACTTCCTATTAAATGCCTGGCATTGTTTTAGCCTGAGAGCCAATGAGGACTTACCGTGCAACGCATTGTTTTAACTTGCTTACAGTCCAGCACAGGGTTGTCTATGGCAGGGACCTTTATAGCTTCCCCATTTGGAAACACTGCTATCCAGATGTTGATTTACAGTGACGCACACCTTAAACCTGTATAATGTTAGGGAGCATTTTGCCTTCAAAATGTATTAAAAATAAACACTAGCTACCACCAACACCATACTTTCTAACCAACTATGCTGTCTCTAAGTATAATAGCAAATGTATTTTACAAAGTTGCAAATGATTTTAAATGAGTCAGTGATGTTTTTTGATAAAATGAAATCATAATGTCTGCATCCTTCCTAGGAAAATGTAGTATAGCGGAAGGAAATATTTGAGAGAAACAAGGAATAAAAGAAAGGAAAATAAGACAGAAGAGAAAGCCCTTGTTTTTTGAAAAAGATCTGAAACAATGAGAATTTTAAAATATCAAGAAGATACTACTGTATTTTTTCATGTATAAAGCACACTTTTGGCCCAAATTTGTGAAGGAAAAATAAGGATGCATGTTATACATGGAGAGTACTAATTCTATATCTATATAAATGTTTTTAATTCTTTTATTTCTTATAGCTCCTATCTGTTCTTGTGTTTTGTAATTTGTTACATAAATTTCTTATATGTTAAAAAGTAGATGCTAAAATTTCTTTGTAATACAAATATAAAATACCTAAATATAATCAAATAAAAATTTGAATTAAAAAATTAAAACAAAAGATTGTTTTCCTGAAAGTTTGGGCCAAAAACATAGGTGCATATTTTACTCAGGAGCACATTATACATGGCAAAATATGGCATTTATTTTTTTTATTTAAGTAACATTGATTTATTGCTTTATATAAGTTTTCAGGTATACAGCATTGTAATTTAACATCTGCAGTGTTAATCACCTTCGTCACCAGATGAGGCATAAGAAAACTGTTCACATGATGATAAACACACATCAAAGAGAAAGTATAGGAAGGTGTGTGTACTCGGTTTAGAATCTATTTGAATATGATGAATTCAGAAGCTTTAATGTAATCTTAGAAAGTGTGTATACTTCTACTTTCAAGTTCCCGATTTTTAGAGGCAAAAAAATCTACCCGGGACTCACTCTGAAAAGTAAAGAAGTCTGAGAAATGTTTTAAAATTATGCAGCATTTGGATAAAGTATAACTTTAAAAATCAAATTACTTAATAAATATATGGATTGCGTGCCTGAGAAAAAGAATCTCAACAGACTAGGTTTAGAGTCTGATCAGAATTTAGAATAAATTGAAAATCACATTTAGACAGTCGAGAAAGAGTGTGGGATTATCTTCAGAGGTCTTTAGGTCAGGAACTTGGCTGCATAAGTGTATGTTGTGTTGTCTCTAAAGTAGACCTTTGAAAGGTCATTTTTTCTATTTTTTTGATATCTACCATTGGTGTACAGTACTATATAATTTCAGTCAACAGATTCACACCTCAATCAATGTGCGTAACACACCATTCCCACCCCTAGAGTTCCCTCCTTTCTCTCCCTCTCCCCATGTGGTATCAACATTTTTTATTTCAGACTCTAGGAGAATTTTTGTTGTGTTTTGTTGGGCAGTTTTCTTTGTTTTCTTATATTTCACACATGAGTGACACCATGTATACTTAACTTGTCTTTCTCTTTCTGACTTCTTTATTGGCATAATGACCTTAAGCTCTTTCAACAGTGTCACAAAAGGCAGTGTTGCATCTTTTTTATAGCTGTATAGACTTCCATTGAGTAACAGACCACAGCTTGTTTATCCAGTCATCAGTTGACGGAGCATTTAGGTTGATTCCAAATCTTGTCAATTGTGAATTGTGCCTCAATGAACAGAAAGGCGCAGGTATCTTCGAATTAGTGTTTTTCAGATTGTTTGAATAAATATCTAAAAGTGGAATTGCTGGGTCTTATGGATTCAGCAACTGTTGTCCTTATTCAAGGTGGACATGGCAACATTTATCATACAAATGTAGCAAATAAATGTCACCGATGTGCCCCTCCAGCTCAGGATCCCTTCCTCCATCCCTACCCCCAGTAACTTAAATGGAAATTCTGAAGATGATACTTCCTTCGTTTGAAAAAGAAAAAAATCTGTAGTAAAGCACTCTTTCAGAACTGTCTTCATCAATCCTTCAGGCTCTCAGGATTTTCTCTGCCAGTCACAGCCCACCTGTGCATCTTAATGTGAGCTGCAGAAAATGGCGTATTGCTGGATCATGAATATTGCTGAGTTCCCACTTTACTCTATTAATTACTTCTACAAATGTTGATTTTGTTTATTGTCTGGGTCCTTGTGTGGAAAATTTGTAGAGTATATTCCTAAAACATGCAGTTCACTTTACTATACTGTTGGCAGGCATATAAATTGGTGTAACATTTATGAAGAGCAATAATCAAAATGTATAAAATTTAAAGGCACATACATGTTGATCCCCAAATTCTGGTTCTAGAAATTATTCTTTACATGTACACAATGATGTACATTCAGAAATAATTTTGTAGCATTTCTGTAATAGCAAGAGAACAAATAAGATGCATGTATATTCTCAAAGGACTGGCTGGATCGATTTCATTATCCTTAAAGTATAGTATCCTGACATCTTTGAAAAACATGAGGTCAAGACATATGTAATGACAAGGAAAGAGGTAATGATGTGACATTTTAAAGTATATTACAGTACAGCATATGTGGTTTATATATAAAAACAATATTTATCCATGTTTTTACTTCTGTGTGACAGTTCATCACTTTCTTCTTCATAAGCTTATATATTGTTTGAATATTTAATAAAAGGTTACATGATTTCTATGATGTTAAAAAAAGCCCCTGCTTTTTGAAAAAAAAAATTCTGTAAGGATCATTGTTCCCGTTTGTCATGACCATTTTAAAACATATCCTATTTTACAACCACACATAAATCAGGAATACAGACAGATATTCTCCTCGGTCCACATCATTAGCTAAGATTTATTCTCACAATTTATTCCACCTATTTTGGCTGCCTCCCAGTTCTACTATCATTGATTCCTTGAATCCCACCACTACTACCATACCCTACTTCCTGTTGCTTCTTACCCATTAGGTTTTATCCCTTTCACACACTGTTGTAACATAACTGGCTTGATTCAAGAGTTCTTGTGTATTCTAGCCTACCCCTTTGTACTTTGTACTTTGGATCCAATAGTGATCCAAATGACATGAAAGTAAATACATCAAACATATAAAATACCACCCCTGTGGTTCAGACATACAATTCTTAGAAAATATTCATATTTTCAGCTTTATTTCCTGGCCACTTTGCAAGTGGGCAGGCTAGATTTGAGTGATGGGCTATGAGCAGAAGGAGTTATTTATGGTTGAGACAATGAAAAGTTGCTCTGGGAGCCTTACTAGTCTCATCTTCTTTTCTAACCATCTAGGACAGCAAGATGGCAGTAGATTGTGTCCTTGGGGTATTACTTGGAAGGGAGGTGTCATGGAGAATCACGACCCTCAGGCTTCTCGTTGGGTTTAGCTGGTGGGGAGATCATATGGGTATCAGAGGAAGAAGAAGACTGGGGTCAGAGCATATATTTCTTGGACTCTCTTCCTGTAGAGTTGCCGTAGGTTGGATGTCATCTTTAACACAGTGTCACAGCTCATGTCAGACAGGCCTCATACAGCTTTCCTTCTCCTCTCCTTGTACCTCAAAACCAGATTAACATAACAGCACCAAGATACTAAAAGCCCACCAACCATCGTATAGTCCCCTCATTAAATCCTGAAATTGTCCAATCTGAGAGTCCATCTTTTTTCCTGCTGGAACCCTGACTGATACAAGTCCCTGTTCCTATAGAAATTATTTGATTGGCAAAAACATTCCTGAAAGGCCCATCTGAGGTCTCATGTAACTACCTTTATTTTTCCCCTCTTAATCTTTGCTTTTCCTTCTTGTTTATCTCTCCTTCTGCTTCCTTCTCATCTTGCTCTTGCCTTTAAATTGACTGTCACTCAAATGAGGATTTTCACCTGAGACATTTATTTAACACTTTCAGCTCATTTGTAGATTATTTCTGTGACCTAGAACAGCAAATCTCAACTATGGCTTTATAACCCAAAAGTACCAATTGATGATCACATATGACCCCAATAATTTATCGCTAAAATGGTTAAGATACTAAATTAAAAAACTGTATTAGTCACAGTTGAGTCAGATAAAATGAGGCCAATCTAATTACCTTCAAAAGAAACAGACCTAGTAAGATAATAAAAGTCTACATCAACATTTAAAGGGTTAGGGAGCCAAGACCAGGTAGGTAGCTTTAAGAAAAATTGGGAGTGGAGGAATTACATGGAAGTTTCCACCAATAATGCCAGTCACCTGTAGCACTGCAGTGGGTGAGTCTCATAATCACCTCTGAAAATCAAAGTCACCGACAAGAGCTTCAGCTCCCTGTGGGATCACTAGTGAATAATGGCTCCCCTTTTGTTTCTAGTTTCCAAATATGCAGGTGTTTCTAATCGGTAAACTGTAACTGAAACCCTGCTCATAAAGGGTCTAGGAAATATCATTTCTAAGATTCCCCTTTTGGGATATGGGTAAGAGCTTAACACAGTATATATGTGCACAAAAGTAATGTCCACAAATCATATATTTTCTTGTAAATACAAGGGGTTCAAGTTCGTTCCCATAAGAGTATCACTCCCCTGCATTTGCATGGCAAACTTTTCTGAGTGGGGAAAAATGGTTAGATGTCATAGCAAGTAAGCCTGGAACTCATATTGGAGAATGTTTACTCATGAGATCATTGTTGAGACAGAAAATAAATGTTGAGAACATTTGGACTAGAGATTCAGGAAGCACATCTTCAAGTTTTCTACCTCAGCTCCATAGCAACATGAAAAGCACTGTGTCCTTGATACATGCTAATCAAATCGAATAAAAGGTAATGATCATGCTTTCAAAATGAGCGTGAGCTGTTTCTCATTGCTAGAAGACTATTTTGGGTCTTGGAAATGAGATCATTTGAGATCCTGTCACAATGTGACTTCAGATTAATCTGAATTTAGCTTCTTGACTAAAATAACACTGGGGTTGATTCCTTCTGCGTACTTCAGAGCAAGTTTTCACTGTGTTTTGTAAGCAATCATATCTTCTTAGCCACCACCCTTAGTGTTAGCCATTTCAATAATATTAGAATGGGTTCTTTTCTTTTAAAGGTGATAGAAATGTCATCAGTCATTTTCAGGCCCACCTTGCCTTCCAGGCTTCTCAGAGGCAGCAGAGAGTAAGGCTTTCTTTTATTTTTTCTTTCATATGGATAGTCAGTAATTTAAATAATACTATGTATTATTGTATTATCCATATATTGAGTATGGCCCTTCCTTGTATTAAATAGTTCTTTACAAATCAATGTTACCTTTAGAGATTAAGGAAATGGGAGGACATCATATTGTTTGGGTTTGAATCTGGTTTAACTACTACTAGCCATGTGACCTTGAGCAAGTTCCATAATCCTTTGCCTCAATTTCTCCACCTTTTAAATGGAGATAATAGTGCCCATCATATAATGTCGCTGTTATGATTAAATGAAATAACACATGTACAGTACTGAGAACAGCACCAAGCATATAAGAGCCTAATAGAATTACCAATTATTTTTAGTCAATGGCATTTTTTTCTCACAAACCTAGTCAAATCTGCTATTACCTGTGCTTGAAGTTTTTTTACTCCATACAGTCACAGTGGCTCAAAGAATCTCTCTCTGCATCATGGTGTGAGATTTTTGTGCCTAGTGGATTGAATCACAGACTGATTGCCAAGGAACATTTTAACTGAAAGAGAATTAAAGGAAATAATACCACTTACAATGAAAATACTTAGGAGTCAAAACAAGAAAATATAACAAAAATATTATATAATAAAATACTTAGGAATAAATTTAACCAAGGAACTGTACACTGAAAACTACAAGACACTGATAAAATAAACCAAAGAAGACACAAGTAATTGGAAAAATCTCCCACGTTCATGATCGGAAGACTTAACATTGTTTAAATGCCCATATTAGTCAATGCTATGTGTCGATTCAATGCAATCCCTATGAAAATTCCAACAACAGATTTTTACACGTGATGAAAAAAATCCTAAAATTCATATGAAACCACAAAAGACCCCAAATAGCCAAAGGAATCCTGAGAAAGAACAAAGTGGGTAAAATCTCACTTGCTGATTTCTGCTCTATCTTATCAACTCATTTAAGCAGAAAATACTCGGGAAGCACTTTGGAAGCTGGATTATTTTCCCAAAATGAAATGAAAGCTGAAGCCTCACTGAATTACATGCAGTTTCTCAAACATGCCAGGTTCTCTCACTCCTCTATGAATCTTTGTGCTGTTTCTGTCTAGGATGTCCTTCACCTTCTATATATGGATAATGCCTATTCATAGTTTAAACATTGCCTCCTCCAAGAAGCCCTTGCTAATCCAGTACCAAATTGACTGAATTACCCGTGACTGCCCTTCCCCAAGTCTCCAAGTACTCCTCTCTCATTGTACTTATCGACTATCTTTATATCGTTTTCTTGTTTCCTTCCATATTCACTCTATGTGTTCTTTCAACGCAAGAGCTCACAGTTTTACCCCTCGCATCTGGAAAAATGGTTTCATGGAGCAAAATAGGAGTTCACTAAACATTCATGAATATGTGAATAAACATTTCTACAAAACACATCTTTCTTCACCATTCTGGATATGTGCATTTCAAAGAATAAAGCATAATCAATGCTCTCAAGAATATATAATATAGTGAGAACAAAAAGAAAATGACATCTGAATATATAGAAATAAAAGATAGTATATCTGCAATTGCTGCAATGAGGTTACACAGTGGACCTCAAAATCTCAGTGACATAAAACTATAAGCATTTTTTCCACTCAGAGTTATGTTGTTCTGCTGATCAGATTCAGGATTTATTCCAAAGTGGATTTAGATCTGCTCTTCCAGCAGCTAGCTACCATCTCATAGTGCACCATCACTGCCGTAGGAGAGGCAAGTCAAATCAACAACACACATGTAGGCTTCTGCTCACATTCTATTAGCCAAGGCAAGTCACAGAGCCAAGAACAGTATCCATGGAGGAGAAAGCATTTTCTACCCATAGTGGGGAAGGTAGGGAATAAATATTTTCTAAATGATAAATTAGCATGCAGTGTATCATAATATCCATTCAAAATGCTTGGTAATGCTACTCAGTGCTTTAATGATCCGGGTACTCTAGGAAAATTTGACAAATAAAACAATGTTTCAGCAAGACCTTTAAAAATAGGTAAGATTTAATTAGAGTAAGTGGGGGAAAGGGACCAGGGGGCGAGGGGAGAGTGACTGAATGAACAGAGGTAGACAGGTAGGAACATTCGTAATACAGTTCACAGTGTGTTTTACATCAGTTGGGTGCAGTTAAAAGGGAACTAGATAGGTAGACTACAGAAGTTAGAATTGATTCTTCAACACTAATGAATGTTTCAGCACCTAACTGGGTGAGCTGAGGTCACATATCCAGATCCTAGCTGCAGAGGATGCTGGGAAATGAAGTATCTGGTATTTTCAGCATTTATACTGCGAGGTAGGCTTTGCTTCCCATTCATGAGGCAGAAAAGTCTCCAACAGGAAGCGGATTAGAAGCTGACAGTCAAAAGAGAAATATTCACTGAACTTCTACCTCTAAAATTTTCCTCACATCTTTTTTCCTTAACTTTTTACGTATCAACCTCACACTTTCTTCCTCTGAAATCCTAGAGCGATTTTTTTATTGGAACCACTCCTTTGCTATGCGTCTCATGCAACTTTGAATTGTAAAAATGCTTGGACTTGTCTCTCAAGCTAGCTTTTAAGCAGTGTGGGGAACGTGGCCATGAATTATGTTTCTACTAATACAAAGTGCTTGTCCCAGGAATTGCTCGTAGAGCTTCAGTATGGTTTTTCTTAATTGACTGATCAAAGCAGTGGGTGAAGTCTGAGAAATGGAGGGGGCAAACAGATTATGACATTTTAATACTATAATGTTTTAGGCAAGCTGTAATAAAAGTCTGAATTGAGTGGTGAAGTAGACGAGAGACAGATGTAAGACATTTAGATAGCGGAGTTCTGGAACTGTCTAGCACTCTCTGGGGAGAGTCAACTGAGACACTTCCAGGCTGCTCCCAAACTTAGCCTTCAGTGACATCTTGCCAATAGCTTTAAATAGGTCATGGTGGGAATATTTACACCATAATTCTGCAAATGCTATGAAATTCGGTTTTTTTCTTTTCCAGAGAGCCAGTTGTTAAATATTTACCGGTATGCAATTACTCTAAAGAAAAATAAAGGCTCTCTATACTTCCTTCATTTTTCAAATTAATATTTGGCAATTTAAGCCCTATTACATGTGCCATCCATGTTTTTTAATAGAACTCTTTCTGATGGAAATTTTTAAATATGAACATTTTTACTTGCCTATAAGGAAACAATAGGAATATATGAAAAAGTGGGAGAGTTTCTATATTCATATGTATGTTGGGATGAGCTTTTAGCTTAATTTTTAAGATGCTTATAGCATAACTTAATATGATAATCTCATAAAGTGGGATTTAATTTTGGGAGGTTAGTTAGATAATATTGTCTCAAAAATATTTAACAACGAAGAGCAAACTCCCAACATAAATCTTCATCCACTGCCCTTCCACCCCCTCACCAGATAGCTCCAGTCATTAATATGGGTATTTTCCCCTCAGAAAGGAAAAACAATGAGCCATTTAATTCTGTGGGCAAAGGACAGCCATGATACTGCATGTTCAAATTAACACCAGTGTAAGACAATGGAAAACACCTCCCCTCAAGTCGAAAATCACGTATGCATCGCCATTTCAACTTGCATGCTTCTATTACAGTTTGAGAACCTTCTTGCTCAAATGTTAATGGAATGCTTTCCAGCGTGCTTTTAATAGTTAGGATCTACTCAATGAAACCTCTTCGCTAAATGGTCACATCCATCTGGCCGAGTTCTTCTCCCAGGGGTGTGCGGACCGTGCTGTCAGGTGTCCATCAAATGAAAGAAGGTTTTGGGGTCTCTAAATGACTGTTGGGCCAGCGTTAACTGGTAGAGTGGCCAACACTTCCCCTTGTGAAATGAAGGGTATCTGAACTTGAAAGTCTTTAAGAGGAAATAGTGAGAGCAATTTCTGTAAAACCTTAAAATTAAATGTGTGGCTTTTCTCTATTGTGCTGCATCTGGTTTCTGTTGAGCGAATCTTATTGATGCCAGTTTCAAGGTTGCTAGTCTTTGTGCTTTTAGACCAAGGTCAAGCAAGAGGCAGCTCAGAGGCCTTGAGATTGTCATTGACAAGGAAAATAGAAACTTTATAGCAGGAGCACTAATTAATCACTTCAAGACAAATAGAAATAGGAAAAAAATAAACATACACATAAATTTTTACATGTCAACAGCTAATAGAACATTTACTTTGTGACCTTATGCATGTAGTTATTTCAGTGAGCATACTGTAAGGCACCTTAAAATATATTCTCTGTAGCTAAATAGGTTTTGGGGAAAATAAAAAGTAACCTATATTACAATGTCTTTCCAAGTTACTGTTGAAGTCAAGATTCCCTTCAGAAGTCTGCGCTTCAGAGTTAACTGTCTCAATAAAAATCCGAATCTTTATAGCCAATGTGTTTAACTGGATTTCAGTATCTCCGAAGAAAATTAAAACAAATTATATTATTGATGGCATGCTTATCTTTGTGTATAAAATATAAGACCCAGATAATTTACATATGAAACATTTAAGAGTTTAAAATTTGTATATGAAAATTATTTCTTTCAAAGTCCTAGTTAATTCATTTTGACCAGTCCTCAGAAAATCTTTAATGAGCACCTATTACATGCCAGGTGGTATTAAATGGCTTTACTACAGATAAAAGCATATTTCAGATACTCTTCTTCAGATATTCTTCTGAAATATCTAACAACATGAAGAGCTCATTCACAGCAGGCTCACAATTAACACTTTTTGTTCATTGGTAGTATGAAGATTCAATTTATTTTTTCTTACTTTGAAGATGTTTATCTTAAATGAAAATTTAGAAATAGTTTTCAAGAAGAAATTCTCCTTTGTTTTAATACAAATAAGTAGCATCATATCCTATAAAAAAGCGGACACTTCTAATATAAAAAGATAATATTGTGGCACGCCCTGGTAGAGCAGTGGTTAGGTCTTCCACCTCTGGCTCAGCATAGTCCACATATATCCCAAGGACTTAGGTTTGTGTCCTGGGGTGGGAGAAACAACCAAGATGAAAAATTACGTAAAATAAAGTAAAATGCTTCTTCCTCTTCTCTCTTCCTGACTGCCTTGCCTGCTCACCTTCATTTCTGCCTGCACCTTTCCTTTCAAAAAATAGTGTGAGTAAATATTTTCTTCTTGCAGAATGTTAAGAAATCAAATATTGTATATAAGTCCTTCCTTCATTGTACAATTAAACTTTTAATATCTGAACACTGAAAACTGCCTCTGAACTAGAGCTCATATAAGACTTTAAAGATACAGCAGTGATCCAATAGTTCATTTCTGCCCACATGGAATTTTGAATCTCATAAGGGATCTCAACCACCTTTCTGACAGGCATAATAATCACCTGCTGCAGAACAATTTAGGGAGGTGGCTCAACCCAACCCAAGTGGGTATTCATAGGGTTCACCATTAGCCTCTAAGTGAAAACCCAAGCGGGAGGAAAGGATTAGCCAGGTTCCAGAAATTAGTGACATTCCAAGTAGCAGAAAGAGCAACTATTCAGGAAAGAAAAAGAGACCCTGAAGGGATTAGCGCCCTTTTAGTTGTGTCTTGAGTTTAACATTTTAGGGGGAAAAAAGAAAAAAAAAATGTGGGAGATGAGGTGTTCGGAAAAGTGAGCTGGAGCAATGCCAGTCTGGTTCTGCCACGTCTGGTAAGGGATGGGCCTTCACTCTGAGGGGAACCCCAAAGCACTGAAGGGTCTTAGTAAAGGGACTATGATAAGATTTGTGTCTTAATGTGGTGGCTCTGCCCATGGGACTGAGAATGTAATACAGGACAGCAAGACTGGAGGGAGGGAGATCAGACCCACAAGATAGCTAAGTGAGCGGTGATACCGATAGGAACTAAAATGGGGGTGGAAAAAAGTGGTCTGACTGAATTCAGTGGAATCGTAAGATTGGTATTTGGTTGTACATGGAAGGTTGAGAGGGGTCTATGTCAGCGCTTCTCAACCTTGGCACTCTTGATCTTTTGGACTAGATCATTCTTTATTGTTGAGACTGTCTTGTGCATTATAGGATATTAGTAACAACCTTGGTCTCTATCCACTAAATAAACACAGCGCTCTCCCCCTGGCTGTGACAAATAAAAATGTCTCCAAATATTGTCAGTGTCCCCTGGAGAATAAAACTGACCCTGGTTGAGAACCACATGTCTATTCAAATGACAGTATTTTCCAGCCTTGGCTCCATGTTAGAATCCCCCAGGAAGCTTTTAAATCACACTGGTGCCCTGCTTTTATCCTCTACCCATTAGATAAAATCTCCGAAGTTCAGACATGGACCTGTTTCCTGAAATAAACTCTAAAGCATAGCTAAGTTCAAGAGAGTTGTAGAAATAGGGTTTAAGTTTACATTGCAAAACCCAGATAAATTACCATGCTTCTGCAAACACCTCACCTTTTGTTAAATTTTAAACATTTTGAAGTACTTTTTAAATGTCCTTTTCCTCATAGTGAACATAATGTCAATATTCCTTTGTGAATCAGTATCATAATTATGAATATTTAATGTATATGTGCTACATTGTATATACAATTAAAGAAACGTTTGTTAGACATTATTGCAATGGGTGTGGTATTTAATTTATATGCTAATTCATATGCCAGATCACCCAGCACTACGATTCATTGCTGATTTTGCTTTGTTTTGGAATACATGTAGCAAATCCAAGAAATTACAGCATTCAAGGGCAATTTCTTATTGTTGTACATGTTTCTGTATCTATTTGTCCCTTTGCTTGCCCTTATTCAGCGGCCTTTATTCATGCTGCACTTCGAACTCTAATTTGGAGTTTTAATCTGTATGCCGAGAAACCCCTGTAAACCACATTACTATAACTGAGCTACATAATAATCAACATGGCTTTCAGTAGGAGGTTAAGAATGTCTTTTTAAAATAATATAATTATATTGAGTACATGGAAAGCTTCCTAGCTAATTTTAAGCACTCAGTAAAAGGTAGATATCAAATTCAGACATGTTGTATCTCTCATATACACACAAACATGGATGGAGAGAGAGGGGGAAGAGTGCTTATTCATCAACATAGATACCGAAATATAAAACAATCAAATCAATGTATTAAAAGAATAATACGCTTAGACAGTACAAAGCGTACTCCAAGAGCAAAATGATTGCACATTAATGAGTGTGAGAAAGACGTAATAGCCAAGACATGGAAGCAACCTGATGTCCATCAACAGATGACTGGATAAAGAAGCCATGGTCTATATTCTTAATGGACTTCCATGAGGCTCTTTTAAAAAAACTACATTTGCGCCCTTTGTGACAGCCTGCATGGAACTGGAGGGAATTATGCTAAGCAAAACAAGCCAGAAGGAAAAAAGAAGTACAGGATGATTTTACTCATATGTGGGATTTAAAGAATCAAAACAAATGAATAAACAAATCACAAAAAATTCACAGGACGCAAGACTGTGGCTTTGGGAGGGTAGAAGGAAGGAGGCAAGGTTCTGGTAAAGGGCACTAGAACTCTGGTGATGGGTGTGGTGTGAAATGCATAGACTGAAATGCCATTTCAGTATCCTCAAATGTACATAGTAATATAAACAAAAGAAGTATCAAAACAATTTTAAGTGTAAGAATGAAATATATGAAAAAAGCATAAGATATATAGTTATCTCTAACAGATATTAAAATTGTGATAAAATTCAACAGCCATTCTTGTTTTTAGAAAAGATTAAAGTTACCTATCCAGAAGTATAAGACTTACGTAAACTGATGAAAACATTTCAAATATAAAAAATATTAGTGACTCTCTGATTAGTTAAGAACAACACGCACACACACACACAAAATACTACAGCACAATTCAACATTGAGTTGGCAGTTCCAGCCAGAATCTAAAAAAACTTGAATGAGAAATATGAAACATAAATACTGGAAAGACAAACTCAAAATAGACAGAACTTACATGTCTTTTCTTCCTCAAAATTCAAGAAAATCAAGTAATAAGCAATTAAATTACCTTTAAGAAGAGTTCAAAAATGTGATAAGAAAAATATATAATCACACAAACCGCAGCAATTTTCTAATGTAATAGTAAAAAATCAATCAGAAAATGCAATACAGAAAGAATATAGTCACACCTGCAAAATAGCCCATGGGTAAACCAAGACTAAGATGTTTAAGATTTAAATGGAGAAAATTATAAAACTTCCCTGAAAAAAAAGAAAAAAAAAATCCAGATAAATGGATCTAGATTGCATATGCTGGAAGGTCAGACTCTGTTCTAGCAAAAGACAATTTCTTCCAAAATTAACCTAAAGTTTCAATGCAGGCAATGCCCTGGTGGATTAGAGGTTAGGTCATCCTCTGGTTAAGCACAGTCCCAACCAACCCAAGGACGCAGTTTCACGGAGTGGGACGGGGTAGGGGTGGGAGTGTCATGGAACAACCAAAATAAACAGCTAAGTAAAATTCAAGTGCTTCTTCCTTCTCTCTCTACCTGCCTGCCTGCTCACCTTCATTCCTGCCTGCTCCTTTCCTTTAAAAAGCATGCAGTCCCAATAATTGTATGAATTAGACATTTGATGAAATTTGCAGTTTATCAAAATATTTTATTCTGAAGCTCATTAGAAATGTAAAATGTACAAAAATTAAAATAATATTTTTGAATTTCAGAAACTTGCCTTGCATGTATAAGTATACTCTAATAAATTAATCTGATATTGCCACAGGAGTAAACACAAAGAACCCAGAAAAGAATGGGGCACAAATGTATCCCATATGGAAATATTTTTACATGAGGAAGACAGTATTTCAAACCAATAGGGAAAAATGAACTTCCTTACAAATGTTGTTAAAAGTGTCTGCTTGTGGAAAATAATATGCCATATATTCATACCATATGTAAAAATAAAGTCCAAATGGGTGACATATTTTAAAATTAAAAATAAACCTATAAAAGTACCTGAAAAACTATAGCCTTTTTTCATATTCTTGCTATGGGACAGCCTTCTTAAAACAATGAGCAGAAAAACCATTAAAAAATGAGGAAATGTGTTATATAGAAATTGAAATCTCTTAGATCACAAAAGAAAGCTTAAGCAGAGTTAAAAGATGAGCAAAAGACTAACGGAGAAATAATTTCAGAGAATTATCTTCTTTTAAATCCTAGAACTCTAAGAAAATTGACAAATGTAACAAAAACAATTGTCAAAGGACATGAATGGAGAGCTTACAAAAGAAATGCAACCGATCACTAAGTATACAAAAAAAAAAAAAAATGTAACTTCATGAGTAATTTTAACTCTGCTATATTATCGCTTTGCCCCTAACAACTTGAGAGTTAGTGAAGGTACAGGGGACAATCCCTTTTGTACATGTTGTTAATGGGGTGATGTTATTACTGCCTCTTAAAGGGCAATTTGCTAGCAGTTATCAAGATTTAAAATAAACTGTACCCAAATAGTTTCAGTTCCTGATATTTTCCACAGAAGTCACATATATGTATATGTGTGTGTATGCATGCATATATATGTATATGCATGCATATGTATGTATATACATACATATATATGTGTATGTATATACACCCCTCAGCCCTAAATTAAACTTTTGTGGATTATAGTTTCGATTCCTAATATTTTCCACAGAATAGTCATATATATATATACCCCTCAACCCCAAATAAAAATTTCATGGATTGCAGTTTCAAATCCTGTTATTCTCCACAGAATAATCACATATATGCTCTCAGCCCCAAAATAAAGTTCTGTAAATTGCTTTCAAAAGTAAAAGTTTGGAATCTACCCAGTTAGGAACATCAATAAAGAGGAGAAATGTTATGGCACATTGATATCACGGACTACTGGAAAACTGTGTAGCTTCTTAAAAGACACAACCATAGATAATAGGATGGAATAGCTCCAAGATCACTTACAAGAGCAAAAAAAGGATAGTTTATGCTTAATTTTATCCTTCCCTGCTGTCTTCTCTCAATGCCTTATCAGTACCCCCCGGAACAGTTCCTTAATAAATCACTTGCTCATGAATCTTCCTTTCAAGGTCTGTTTCTAGGCCAAATCAACCTAAGCTAGACTCCTATAGGATTATGGTTGAACAGAAGGAAAATCTCCACACTTATCTCTAGGGACTACTGAACAGAGTCAGCACAAGATATTCCTGTTAAATGAAACTCTCTTCTGTGTATATAGGAAAATGATCAAAAGGATCTAAGAAGTTACATAGAAAATTGATTTTTTTTAAAAAGGCTCTCTCAGGGAATTAGGTTGAGAGAAGGTCGAAGGCGATTTTTCCTTTTTTTTTTTAAAGGAAAGATACAGGCAGGAATGAAGATGAATAGGCAGGTAGGCAGGAAGAGGAAGAAGAAACATTAATTTCTTTTATTCCGTCATTCGTTGATTGTTTCCCTGACCCCAAGTCTTGAACCAGGGATCTTGGGATATATGTGAACTGTACCTGGTTTAAACTATTAGGCCCCCAGGATGCACCAATTTTTACTTTTTTATTCCACATACTTCTATAGCATCTAAAATTTTTACAGTGAACGTGATTTCAAATATTAAAACTGTATTAATAAAAATGGGCTTTGTTGCTGCCATGTTGTCTTCCGATCAGTCTTGAAACTGGATTTAGGTTATACTGGGAATGGACAAAGGCTTTTTAAGAAGTATATGGAAACATGCAAAAGAATGAAGCTAGATCACTCTCTAACACCATTCACAAAAATTAACTCAAAATGAACTAGAGACTTGGGCATAAGACTGGAAACCATAAAATTCTTGGAAGACAACATAGTAAAGACATTCCATGACATCAGCTGTAGGGAGTCCTGGGGACTCAACTCTAGACCGAAGGGAAACAAAAACAAAAATAAACAATTGGCACTATATCAAACTAAAAAAACTTCTACACAGTGAAAGAAATAATGACTAACACAAAAAGACAACCTACTGATTAGGAGAAGGAGATCTGCATTCCATATTTCTGACAAGGGTTTGGTATCCATAGTATACAAAGAACTCAAACTCAACAACAGAAAAATAGGCAATCCAGTCAAAAAATGGGAAGAGGAATTGGAGAGATATTTTTCTGAAGAGGATATACAGATGGCCAACAGGCACGTGAAATTATCTTCCTACTAGCTGGCTATCAGGGAAATGCAAATCAAAATAAGACATTGGCTGTTATCCAAAAGTCTGTAAACAACAAATGTTGGTGAGGATGTGGAGAAAAGAGAACACTATTTATACTGTTGGTGGGAGTGCAAATTGGTGCAACTCCCATGGAAAACAGTATGGAGATTTCTCAAAAAATTGAAGATGGAAACACCATATGATCCTACCATCCCATTCTGGTTGTATACCCAAAAGATAAAAAAAAACACTAATTTGTAGAGATTTATGCACCCCCATTTTTATTGCAGCCCTATTCACGGTAGCTAAGAACTGGAAACTACCTAAATGGCCAACATCAGATGAATGGTTAAAGAAGATGTGGTCCATATACACGATGGAATACTACACAGCCCTTAGAAGAGATAAAATCCTGTCATTTGAATCAATATGGATGAATCTAGCGGGGATTCTACTAAGTGAAATAAGTGAAAAGATAGATACTAGATGGCCTCACTCATTGGTGGAATGTGAAGAGGCAAAACAAAGGAACAGATGAAACAACCAGAACTGAGGTGACCAGCTGGGATTGGGACAGCGGGGAGGGGCAAACGGTGGCAGAGCCCACTGGACAAGGGTGAAGAACACTTGGTGATTTGCTGGAGGGCAGGGTGTATTGACATATATCTGAGGAATGGGGTAACCACACATATGGGGAACCTACACATATGAGTTTATTTTAATTTGTAAAACAAAATTACTGCAATAAAATACTAAAAAAAGTTTTTAAAAAAGAAGTAAATGGGAACCAAGAACTTTAAGAAAATAAATTACCAGATTCTAATTTCCGTGTATATTACTTGAACTATACTGACCCCTTTGCAGAATTACACTTCCGTAACTTGTCCACCATCGGAATATTGCTGTCATGTGTTTGCCCAGAGCATTAAAAGATCCAGGGTGTCAAAACAGAATTGTTAGAAATATCAGTATTGCTCTTGGGAAAGTAGATGAAGGCTTAACAGTATTTACATCTAGAAGGGCAAAGCAAACAATGAGAATAGACTTGAAGTTAAGTTTCCCTCTTTGTAGAATTAACATTCATCCAGAAATATAAATAACTTAAAAATCTCTAGTCATCACAAAAGATCCATTTTAATAAATATTTACTCATGATGTTTAATAATTATCAAACTATATTTCTAGTGTTTTGGTTAATTGTATCCTAATAATAATTTACAATAGGGAAGAATTTCTTAATCTCTAAGTTTTCTTTTACTATAAATTATTTCTCACTTAAGAGACAATAGGTAAAATAGATGGTATAAAATATTCATTTCATTGTATAACAAAAATCATGAACTTTGTCTTGACATGACGTTTGTTTTCAAGACTACTGAATTTTAATTGATACATAATAAATTGTACATATTTAAAGCATATAATCAGAAAAGTTTGACATTTGTATACATCTCTGACTATCACTAAAAGTTTTTTCATACTTTTTGTATAATTCCTTTCTTTTTATATCCTCCCTGTCCTCCTGTTCCACGTCAGGCAACTATTCATATACTTTCTATTGAAATAGCTTAGTTAGCATCTTACAGAATTTTGTATAAATTAGATCGTATCGCATATGTACTTTTAGGGGATCTGGCTTCAGTCATTCAGCATAATTATTTTGAGATCCATTAATGTTATTACATGTATCAATAGCTTTAAAACTGTTTTATTATTTCACATTGTCATTTTCTTTTTAGGATATTGAATTCAAACTTGGGTCTGTGTGCATTTTTAGGAAGACTGTTTCTTAAACCTAGAGGTTAATGATCATGGGCATTTTTAAAAATCAATTTTGATTCATATGCATATTTTTATAATAGACAAACATTAGGGTAAATTTTATGATAGAGGTGGAATCAGCATTCGATTTCAAGAGCAAGGGCAAACAGTGAAACTTCCCATTGTTAAAAAAAGAGCTTGTGCATTTATTTTTAAATTGAGAATGGTTGGTATCAAATAACTACTATACTTCCACATAGCATGATATTTTCCAGGATATATTTGCTTGTAACAATTTTATTTCTAAAATGCTAATGGTAGGTAGAAAATTTGTATTGAAGTCACTGTAATTCTGTGTTTACGCCTGTGTTCCAGAAGGTGGAGCTTTGTGGGGTTCCAGTCGCTAAAGAAGAAGCCAGGTTTTGAGAGAATCTCATTGTCATTTTTGTCAGTGTCAAGAAAGGAACAATCTCTCTAGAATGTGAACTCTTCGGCTGCCAGGTTTGGGTACCAGGGTGACCCTGCTAAGCCCTGTTGGAAGTAGTGGGTTGTAGCAGGACAGGCGCAGGAAGCAGGTGAACAAGGAGTTGGAAATGGCTTCTGAGAACAAAATTCTGCTCTGGAAACAAGCAAAGGAGTTTGTTTTCTCTGATCAATTGCTCGTGACTTTTAAAACATGCTTTTTGGAACTTGGCTGATCTTCCATTATGTGTTTTAAGCCCAGTCCTTATTTTTGTTAACTTCTGAAAAGACTGTTACCGATAATTGGTAGAAGGCTGAATCGGAGTATTTCAATGCCTTCATATTTGTTGAAATAATTATATTGAGAAACCCAAATGGATAGTCCCTTAGGAATTGAAAAACTGCCACACTGGTTCCCTTGGTACTTGGATCACCAGCAGAGGAGTTTATTTCTGAGAGCTGTTTCCAAAAGTATTTAGAAGTCAAATATAAAAACTTAAACTTAGGTCCGAACAATAAATAGCCTGGCTCCCCGCCATAATCACTACCACTTAATGAGCACTTAATATGTACAAGGCACAGTGCTAAGTTCAGCACTTTCCATAGAGTAGCATGTTGATTGTAACAACCCTAATTGAAGGCACTATCTTTATCACTATTTCACAGGTAGGGAAACTTGGACCCAGAACACTTAGGAACTTGCTCCAAGTCACACAGCATTAATACCCAGCATGTCACTTTGTTTGCAAATGACTGAGCTTGAATTTGAATGCAGGTGTTTGCCATGCTGTCAGTGGTTGAAAGCAGCTTGTTGACATTTCCTGTGCAATTTACTCTCCACTAGTATCTCTCATGAGAACTCATTTCATAAATGTATTCTCCAGGATCCATAACATAGATTGATATTTAAAAATATTTATCGTGGGAAATGCTTGCCTGTTAAAAATGGTAAGCTGAACTTCTTGTTTTGTCGTATCATTTTCAAGCATGGACTTCTGCAAATGATCATCCTTTTCCTCTTTCTAGTCCTTGTTTTTCCAAGGGGGTGGGGCATGGACATTTTAATACAAATGAAAGAATTCATCAAATCTCTTTGTATATTTTGGAGATTAACCTCTTCTCTAATGTATGGTGCAGGCATCTTTTTCCATTCATCAGGGTGACTTTTTGTTGTAGTGGTGGTTTCTTTTGTTTGTCTCTTTTGTTTCTACAGAAACTTTGTAGTTTGGCACAGCAGCTATTTACCTTTACCTTAGTTTCCGTTGCCATAGGTGCCATATTCCCCAAGACGTCTCTGAGGTTAATATTGTAGGGAATTTTCCCTAAATTTTCTTCTGTGTATTTTATGATTTCAGATCTTACATCCAGGTGTTTGATCTTTGTTGATTTTTGTGTATGGCACTAACAAGTAATCTAGACTCATTTTTTTTCAGGTGTCTGTTCAGTTTTCCCAGCACCATTTGATGAATAGACTTTCCTTCCTTCATTATATGTCCTTGACTTCTTTGTCATAGATTATCTGCCTCTATAGGCTGGCTTTATTTCTGGGTCCTGAATTCTACTCCACTGGTCTGTGTGTCTGTTTTTGTTACAATATCATATGGTTTTGATGACAATTGCTATGTAGTATAGTTTGCAGTCAGGGAGTGTGATTCCTTTGTTTTTCTTCTTTTTTTCTGAGGATAACTTCGGCTATTAGAGGTCTTTCCATGGCTCCATGTAAACTTTCGTATGGTTTGTTCAATTTCTGTGAAAGAAGCCCCTGGAATTTTCATAGGAATTGCCTTAAATCTGCAAATTTCTTGCATAGACCTTAACAACAAAAAAGTAAACAACCCACTCAAAAATGGGCAGAAGAGCTGAGTAGACATTTTTCTTGAAAAGACACCTAGATGGCCTGCAGATACATGAAAAACTGGTCTATTTCACTCAGCATCATGAAAATGCAGACAAAAACCACAGTGCGATATCACCTCACTCCAGTGAGGATGGCTTTTGTCAAAGACTAGAAATGACAAGTATTGGTGAGACTGAAGAAAAAGGAACCCTCCCAATAGCAGTGTTGTTGGGATGTAAAGTAGTATAACCTCTTTGGAAAACATTATGGAGATTTCTCACAAAATAAAAATAAATATGCCATATTATCAACTATGTCCACTTCTGGGTATATATTCCAAAGAATACAGAAACACTAATCAGGAAAGATATTTGCATCCCTATTTTCTTAGCAGCACAATTCATAATAACCAAGACATGGAAACAACCTAAATACTCATCAACAGATGGCTGGATAAAAAGAGCCATGGTTTGTAAGGCAATGGGATTTTATGCAATGATTAAGAAAGATGAAATGTGTATTTTGCAATAATCTTGATGGAGTCAGAGGTGATTATGTTAAGCAAAATTACCCAGAAAGATAAAGGAAGTCTGGGAGGGTTTCACTCATACGTGGACTGTCAACTATAAAACAAATGAACACATAAACCCCAACAAAATTCACAGGGCTCCAGACTGTAGTTACCGTGAGGGTAGGTGGGTGAAGGGAAGGAAGGAGGGAGCAGGTAGCGTCAGAGGACATTGAGACTCTGGTGATGGATGTGGTGTGAACTACAAACATACCGAGGTGTGAATTCAGTGTCCTAAAATGCATATAGCCAGGTAAACAAAAATAATCAGACTATTTCAAAACACAACAATACAACCCATGTAAGACTGGGGCTGACGGTGTGGGAGACGAGAGGGGAAAAGGAGTTAGCTAGTAGTGTTAAAGGTTTCTAGAACTCTGGTGGTGGGTGTGGTATGAAATACACAGACTAAGGAGTAGTTTCAATATCCTAAAAAGCATATAGCAATGTAAACAAAAATAAATAATTAAAAAAATAATCAGCGATGACCTTACAATGCAACTTTTTAATATTAACAAAAAATTTCTCCAGAAAAGGGCAAATGAGAACTAAACTGAAAGTATACCCTCAGGTCAGGAAATAACTGCAGATCATCCAAGTGGGTTTAAAAAATTGCAAGAAGGAAAGAAGCCAAGAATTAATTGTCATAAAGTTAATGAGGTTTATTGAGCATGTCATGCTAGCAGAAGGGGGGAAATACAGTATCCATCGCAAACTGATTATATGTTTCCGGGGCTTCCTTTTCCAACATAAACTTTGTAAGGACCGAGACTCATCTGTTTTATACAGTGATGTGTCCCTAGGTCTTAGGATGGGGTCTTGCACATAGTAGAAGCTCAATATTTATCTGAGGAGTTAATTCCTGTTATATATTGTCATTTAAAAAAAAAATGGTCACCATATTGGTTGCCAGAAGATGTTGTTAATTGCATCATTTCATCATTCCTCATCACTGAATATTATTATATATAATAATGATACCCTGTAAACAATGATACCTAATCATGTTCTGCTTGTCACTTTGTGCTTTTCTGAGATAGTCAGACGGCTGTGGTATTGTCAGGGGAGAAAATAAAACAGAGCTTATCTATAACATCCCCACTCCTTTCCAAAATACCTCACAGTGTGGTCTGCAGGCTGTGAGGTGTTTGTTTCCAATCCACAAAGTTAGGACAGAAAGGGACAGGGATGGCGAGGAGGCTATAGAAACTTGTCTAGCAATTTCACATGTTGCAACACTTGGCAATTCATTTCATTCTGGTTTTACAAAAATATCAGATCATGGTGAATTTGAAATTTAAAACTAAGATTCACTGGGTCTTGAATGCCAGCCGGATCAATATAAAAAACAGGCTTGAACGGAACATCCTATGTTTTCGTAGCTTGCACAAAAAGAAGGCTGTCCATCCCAAAGTATAAACCACACTCATGCCAGACCATGATTATAGCAGAACTCCTTTGAGTACTGAAGTCTTTTAATGTTTAAGATACCTTCTGCTAAGTGGAAATACCTCTAATGGAAATCTTTACACCCACTAGTCACTAACTTTCATCATCACCTTGGCACAGTAAAGGGGGAAAGGACAAGTCAATGATACTGAGGGTGCCTGGGAATAATCTTGAGTAATGGTGAGAGTAGCATTGTGCTTTCCAGGGATTGAACCAGATGTTCTGTAGTCCTAGAAACATGGTAACTGAAAAATGAACAGCTGCTGCTACTGCTGGTTCCCAGATGTTACAATGACCCACATTTCCCAAGTAGTATTTGAAAACCCAGTATGTTTGTCCTAATATAGAAAAATGATTTTGTAGATAAAATTTAACAGGTAAATCACAGCTGTGTGTGCCTTTGTTTCTTTAAAGTGTACTATTGACTTAGCAGTAGCTTTAAATATCTTCATCAGTTGGCACACACAAAAAAAAACAGTATAATAAAACTACCTGAAACTCAGTAGTACAAAACAATAATTTCTCTTCGCTCAAACTTCTGCGTTTGGCTGGAAGCTGACCAATCTGGCTTGGCCCCAGACAGACTCAGTCCCACATACAGATTGGGCGCAAGTAAATTCCATATGTTCTTCCTCTCCTTCTCATGGTGCAGAAAATCGTGAGGGTGACTAGACTGATGCCTCTTAAGGATTTGGATCGAAAATGATACACTGTGACTTCCCCCTCACAATTCATGGGCCAACACAAATGATACAGACAAGCTCAGAAAGAGTGCTCTGCATCCAATGGAATAACTAAAAAGTCACATGGAAAAAAGATTGCATATCAGCAGGGGTGACAAATTGAAAAACGTACACATCCACTAATACTCTTAACTAGAATTTTTATTTTCATGAGACCAAGGACCATGTATGATCTATTCTCTACCACTCTTTTCATTTGCAAAAAGCTTCCCCTAAACTTATTGAGCGAAAGCAGCAAACATCATTAGCTTATAATGATGTCATTTGAAATTTGGCGGCTGGGCTCAGCTGAGCAGTTTTCTGCTGGTTTCATCTCGGCTCAGTCACACTCTTGTGGTCAGCTAGTGAGTATGCTGGGGCCAATTGATCTAGGATGGTCTCACTCACATGCCTGAATGTTGGTACTATCAGATGTCCTGTTAGATGGAGTGGCAAGGGTGACAGAACTGCATGTCTCCTGCAGCCTAGTGCTGTCATCATTCACATGCTGAAGGTTCAACGTTCCTAGGACCAGCAAGAGAGAGCTCGTCCTACTGCACACATTTTTTCCAAGCTTCTGCCTGTGTCATAGTTTCTATTATATTAGAAGTCACCTAGCCAAGCTCAGATTCAGAATTCACAAAGGCACAGAGTGTGTGAGCAATGCCCATACCTGGCATTGCTCCCCCACATGTCACAAGCACTCAGAAATATCAGTTGAATACCCGAATGCAGATGATTTGTCTATCATATTTTTGTTATCAATTATACATATCTGAAATCTTCCAAACAACTACTAACACATGACTCATACAGTGACCTCTACAAGAATAAGTTCTCTAGTTGATGTACTATCTGCTTCAAGGGGCTATTAGGGGAATGCTTTTCAGATTGTTCGAGGCCACATGTCTGAAACCAATACATTGGGTGATGTCATTAAAATCTAAAATGTTGAATTGGAATAAATATATAACACTTTAAAGGATAATTAATAAGTCCCACCTTGAAGTACCAAAATTGATTTTTAAAAGTTTAGGATGAAAGGGCACCTTTGACCTTGAAAAAAGTCACGCTGGAGTTCATGTTGGAGTTTAGTTGGAGTTCATGATACAATATGTCCAGTAAAAAGTGTACAAATGTATCTCTTGGCACATTCTGCTCGCTCAGGCATCGAATCTGCAGCTCTAGCATAGCTCATGTGAAGTCCAAGGACTCGAGTACAACCAAAATGAACTGAATAAATAAATAAATGATGCTTCTTCCTCCTCTACCTTCCTTCCTGCCTACTTGCCTTCATTCCTGCCTACTTCTTTCCTCCTTTAAAAAATGCATCTTATGGCCCACAAGGATAGGTATATGGCATCACTATCATAGAGTTTAGTAGCTCTAGGAAGACAACCCAAACCTTTTGTGCTTTAGATGCTCCATCTAAAATACCTTCAGAAATTAGAGATGCCTCGAGGAAAGCAGCTGAGATGGCAAGTGATGTGGAAATCATTTTACATGATGAGAAGTGGAAGGAATTGCAGTGTTTATGCCAAAGCAAAGAAACTCAGAGAAATATGATATTGGTCTATAAAATCTGAAGAGGTATGTCACGTGAAAGAAAGAGCCATCTGTGACATTCCAGCAGCTTCCTAGAACCAATAGCTAGAAAATTCTGAGGATGTAGATTTTTGCTCAACACAAGGCCTGACAATTAGACACAGGAAAATGTAACACCGAGGATAGCGTGAGCTCTGCTCGTCAAAACCACTCAAACAGACATTTTTGATATCTGTTGGTAATAGTGCAAAAAAATATTTAAATTTTGAATGAAGTTGATCTATGCCATTTACATTCCCTACCAGATTCACAGTTGCATCTGATGCTTTGTATGTATGGGGGAAAGGCAGATTCAGAGAGGCAGGGCTGTTTGGAATATTAGAAAGAGACTCACGATTTTCACTTGAATATGAAATAGAATAATGATGTTGCAGAGTACCAAACCAAATAGGAAACTAGTTAAGGTTATTTTCTAATGGAAACTGAATTACTGATAAGTATTGCCAAAAGGAGAGTTCCAGTTCATTTCAAATAAAGAAAGCAAAACTAAAAGTTTCCTATTTTAATACTTTTCTATATAAAGTCTATTGTGAGTATCCCCATGAATTTGCCCTATCATTTCTGGAAAATGGATATTTTGTTTTCTTCTTTTTTCCTCTTCTTTACATGTAGCAATTTTTGTCCTTTTATTACTGATAGAAGCAAACAATTATTTTTAAATTGTAAAGTCATTATCCTTCCACTAATTATTTCTCTTTCTGTGGTTGTGGTTTATAAAATACTGCTTTTCTGTATCTTGAAATAGAAACAAAACTATCTTTAAACTGTTCCCTGTGATGTTAAGCACAAAGAATAAAGTAAATAAGTTCTGTTCACTGTCAAGATTTATCTGCTTCAAATTTTTCTAAAGCACAAAGCTTTATTAATGAAGCACTTAACATGAAACTCCCAACAGCCTGGCATAAAACTGACAACAACAATCCACCAGATAAAGAGAAACATGGGAAATAATTTTTAGTGTGAGCAGAGAAGGGATTTATGTACTTTTAATGGAATTTTGTAAGTTCCTGGTTCTAGTATTGTGTCAGAGATGAGAAAGGGAAACTGAGTCATCTTTTTAATTGGTTCCAAAGTGTTTAAGAAAACAATTGAGCAGATCTGAGGCTGAATACAAGAGTGAATGAGTGAGAGCAAATTTCCTTATTAAGTTTGCAAACTGAACCCCAGAGATCCAAAGGAAGTTCGACAATAAAAACCAGAGGTGCCATCTTGCTCCCAGTTGGTACAGTTGCAAGAAGTTTAAGGAGCCATGCCAGGAAAGAAGGCAGTCAGTCAACTCAGATTTATGAACCCTCTG